>CBVK0100581032.1:0-11721 GCA_900067695.1 Picea abies | reverse complement strand
GTAATCATGCAACTGAAAATATTTCTTCATTTCCAACAGCTAGGCCTCAGCCTCTTCTCCCTTCCTATGCTCACCATTGAAATTTGGTGGCTTGATCTTCTTGATTTCACCTTGCAATATGTTTCCCTCAGGCCTTCTCCTCTGTCTCCTAGCATGGGACACACTTGGGAGGCTCCCTGGATCTGAACTATCATGAGCTCTCCTAGTGGATTGGTCTAGTGAATTATGACACCTACTCCTACTCCTTGACTTCCTATCATTCTCATGTCCATCCCTTCTATTATGGGATTTAGATGTTGTCACTTGTATAGCACTAGATTCGTTCTTTGTGCCAGAGTCCCTTTTGGATTTCTTCTGCAACATGTTCAAGCTCCAGAGTATCTCTTCTTGAGCCTTCATGATCCTTTCATTATCATCTCTATATCTCTACACTTCTCTATGTAGGCTTCTCATAGTTACAGTCTCCTTCCTATCTTTTCTTCCATTTGACTCAGTCTCAACATTACCCATGTTGACATGCAGACCTATGATCTCTTCGTCATGATCATAGGATTGTTGGGAACATTCCATTGATGTGGTTCTCATATAGGAAACCAAACATCCTTCCTGAACCATGCAGAAAATGTGCATGCAAAAAATTTTCTATTAAACAAAAATAAATACATATGTAATTTTGGAAAATAATGCATAATTTTTTTTTCTTCCCTTTAATTCCACCAGTCATCTTCTTTTGAGTTGTCTGTAAAATTTTCTTCTCAAAAATAATTTTCTGGGTTAATAGATGGATTCTCCCCCTCAATACCTCTCCATCGACTATTTATTTTCCCAATTTTGATTTTTGAGCAAAATTTTATGGTCTTCAGAAGTTTTGATCATTCTCCCTCTTTTGACCATGCATGTTACATTTGTGCTCTTTCTATCCCAACACATTTTTAGATACTTAGAACTCAAATTTGCCTCCATGGTTGACTTCTACATTCCATGAGATTTCCATAGAATGCTCATGGGCCCAAAAATGACTCATGAGCTAGGAGTTATGCCCTCTAAAAGAAATTTGATACTAAATTTTACCCTTGATTGTTTTGGCTGGAACTCCCTCATACAAGTTCCGTTTGATGAATAATTTAGCTTGCTGGAAATCTCTCGCCGAGCTCTATATTTTTAGAAGTAAAAAATTTTCCTAGGAGGACACATAATATCATACAAATTTGATTTTCTAAAAACATTGTTTAGGCTCTCAAAAATGCCCCATAAGATGAAAAACTTCAAAAATTGGATTTTTCATGGAAAAATTCATTAAATTACCATTGTAATAGTATTTAGATCCCAACCGTTGATCTTGAAATAGGTATTAATCCAAATTGTTAATATTCTTGGCCTTTCCAATATCTTGCTAGTCTTCTACATGATCATCAGAACTCATCTTCAGAGTATTCCCATCGGGAACCCCAAGTGGTTGGATGCACAGATTCCTCCGAAAAATGTAGTCCAAAACACTTTCGGAACCATCTCATTGAAAAATTCAATTTTCAGGTATACAAATCCTCTTGAAACTCATAGTGCGATGCACTATCTAACTCCTCCCATTGGAAACCTCCATCGGACACACAACTTGCCATGTTCCTTGACCCTTTCGAACTCTGTGCTCCAATAGCCTATCAGGCTCACTCTTTCAAAATCATCAATTGGAACCTTCCTTCTCAACGAGACTCTGTCATCTACGAATAACCTTGATTGATCCAACAACTCTTGTTCTTTCGAGCTTCTACCATCGGGCTTCTCTTCTCTGGACTTCAACTCATGTCCTTCTTTAGAAATTTTCCAAAACTGGACTTCTAATGAATGACTAGGATTGACCCTTGACATGATGAACAATCCTCATTGGTTCATCTCACACCATTGGATTCCTCCCTTTGCACTCAACCTCATGCCCTTCTCCAATTCCTTCTGAAACCTTCTTCCCAAAGGCCTTTTGGGAATGCTCTGCTCTAATCTTCTGTGGTTGAATATCGATGGTTGGTTCTCCAAGTCAAATTAATCTGGGTCATCCATCAACAAAACTTCACAATTTCCCTAAAACGCACATGAATTCAACCTCCAAGGCCAAATTCAACTCTACAACTTGCAGATCGACGCCATAATTGTTTTGCCTTCTTCAATTGTTCTGAAGCATTTAAACTCGAAATCTGCTCATAATTTGGAGATTTCACTCATGTTCACCATTCCTCCCCAAATCCATCACAGGACGAAATATGCAACCATGAATTTGTTCAATTTTCACCAACTCCTGGCCCATACAAGCTCAGTGTTGAACCTTGATCTCTAATACCATTTTGTAATGTCCCCCAACTTAACCAGGGAACATTACTTCCTGGAAAACCACATAAAATAAAATTTTATTTTGCTAATCAAATCCTGTAGCTTACCAGCTACGATTTAAACACATTTGTCAACTAATTTCATATACCTATAATTATATGTAACTACAACATTCTAAACAAGCATCTATGCAACTAATGAAACATATACAACATGATATAAAAAACCATTATCATTTACATAGTAATTGCACAACCATGAACTCATAATTAACTCAGCAAAACAAACAACACTTATCTTTAAAAGAAATTTTGTGCAACCAAATTCCTAGGAAGGATGTTCCATCCAACCATAGACTTGATGATCCATTTCTCAACAACAAGTCACCCCCAAGTTGGGGCTATGAATTCATGAAAGAAGGGTGCCTCTCATAGTTCCCTCACATCTCAATATCACACAACCCATTGGTTCTATCCTATAGCTAACCTAAATTCCTCCATCTCTCTTCCTCTTGACCTGCCTAACCCAAGGAACGTATCCCTTCACTTATCTCAATCCATTGGGCACCCCATTCATTTATCAAGGTATCTCTGGCACATGTAGCAAGGAATCTCTCAACTGGGAATTCAAGGGAACTCACTTCCAAGAAAAACACCAACAAAAACACCAACAAACACTTGTTGTTACAATGCAAATCACCCAGGAGTTCACTCTTCAGCCTTGACAACCTGACTCTTCAATTTATAGCTCCAACATACTCCAAAAACATTTCAGTATACTCCATAATTTTCCTAGCCTTGATGTTCCAGCTCCCAAGCTCTTCTCCCTTGTTCTCTAATTGTTGTTCATGTAAAAAATTGAATGTCTAAAATTGTCTATTACTACCCATACAAATTTTCTCTCTTTCCCCAAGATAGTTGAATGCTCACTCTGCCCAATGTTGATTGTACCTCATCCCCATGTTCTCCAATAACTATGGGATGTGACTCTCACACCCACCCTATGATAGATATTCAATGCTTGGGCTCTCATACGCTCAACAAGAAATACTTTTTTTCCTCAAATGGTAATAAAATTCAAAAATGTGGGTTTTAATTAATACCCATAAATTATTTTCCTTTGAACCCATCTTGGACACTCTCTAGACATTCCCCCTCTCTTGTGGATTAATCAACCCCCATATCTATCCATATCCCAACAACTGGTATTACATTATATTTATTTACAATTCAGAAAATACATTTTGCATTTACATTGCTTAGCCTCAATCACATTTATATCTACGTTATGCATTAATTAAACTAGGGATTATAGTGGGGATGTTACATGTTAGAATTTTGTGGTAGTGACGGTGACATTGGGTTCTGCATCAATGATTCATTTCCCCTTATCCAGTTCTGAATCATATTTTGAATCGACATCCAATTCTGAGGATTTCGTCTCATTCAACAATGAATATTTGGAGCGACATTCATCAGTGTTGTGTCAAGGGTTTTCGTGGAACTCACACCACTTTCCAATGTCCTTCTTCTACTTCCCATTACCCTTCTTTTTTGGTGTCTTGGACTAGTTTTCCTGGGGCTGACCATCCTTGCTCTGTCTTTTTCTTTGGGAGTTAGGGCCACTTTTACTGTTCTTTTGTTGTGATGGGTTTGTAGAGCTAAAATCCCACTTATTCTTTTGTTTGAACTTTTCCTCAATCTTGTTTGCATATCGGTAAGTATATCCTAGTGAGGAGATGTCTAGGAACTCCGTATATATTTGGATGTACCTATGTAGGCGATTGTGGTACTTTAGGACCAGGTGTCGCTCAGCGTATTTAATACCTATCTTTGAGCACAAGGTATGGAAGATGTTGGTGTACTATGGAACCATCTGGTTTCTCTCTTGATGTAGAGTTGTCCATCTTGTGTACTAGTCATCATAGTTTCCAACATGATAGTATTGGTCCTTGAGGGAATCAAAAAAATATTCCCAAGTGGGTTCTAGCTCGTAAATTGCAGACTCATCTCCGACATGTTTCTCACAATATATATCTCACCAATATTTGACATGGGGTAGAGATTTAAGGAGTGCAAAGGTGATTTTTTCATTGTTGGAAAAACTTTGGACAAATAAATAACCCTCTAGTAGACTTAACCATTTTTCCAAAGTGTCAATGTCTATATAGCCTTCAAATAAAGAAATATAAAAGTTAACTTGTACCTTGAAGGGTGTCACACCTCCGAAGTGATTGTTGGTTTAAAGTGTCACCATCGTTGTTGGAAGTCGTTGAAGGATCTGTGAAAAATTATCCATCATCGCATTCCTATTTTGTGTGAGGGATTCCTTGAGCAACAATTTGATAGGATCTCCCACTCCATTTTTTCTCGTTTCTTCCACCATGGGAGGCCACTTGGAATTGTGAGAGTGGTTGTTCTCAAGAGAAACTAGCTCGAGACCCAACTCTCTATTTCCTGACCTCGTCGGGGACATGCACTAAAAAATGACAAGGAGCATATTGCTTTGATACCACTGATCTAGATTATATTGAGAACGACATGAAGACAAAGATATAACAAGGAAACAAAAAGATATTGCAAGAAAAACAATAATATAGTTAAACTCAGTTTCTATTAATGATTGTCTGAAATACACAAGACTGTAAAATGCAAAGCACACAAGCTAGCTAGAATGGTGGTAGCTTATCTCTGAATATAGAGATATGATGGCTACGCTCATTCGCGAGAAGTTGATTACAAAATGTCCGAATTTTTTTTTTAACATAAAGCATCAATGAGAAAACCCTAAACATCCAAAACCCTAACCCTATAAGATGAAACACCAAAAGGTTTGTGGGCCCCAACGTGGTTAGTTGATAAGTCAACTTCCTAGGGATATAACTTTTTCATAGGATCTCCATTTGGGGAGCTTAGTAGCCCGTCAGAAAGGTCTAGCAAAACAAAACATATAAAACTACCAATATGAAAACTATGTTTTGAGCGAATGTAATAGGTGGGTGGCCACTAATGTCCACCTAGATCAGACCCTCCCCCCCCCAAGGAAGTAATGGTCTCCATTATGTTGAGTGCCCTCATCAAATGGGGAAACTTTTATTGAACTCGATGCTTGGTGAGTCACTTGCCTTGGTGTAGTAGTTGCCCTTCTTTGAAACACAATAGAGTTGGATATTTTGTTGGCGAGTTCCATTAACCCATGTGCCTATGATATGATCAATGGTTTCGTGTTCCATGCAATCAAGGTTGAACTTTGTAGGTTTCAACTTGTCTTCCACCTCTGATGTGTCCAACAATGGTGGAAAATATGGATGGAGGAGGTCCACAATGAATATTGGGTGCAAGCCAAGGAAGGGGGGAATAATTAACTCAAAAGCAATTTCACCCATAGCCTTGGTGATGGTGTAAGGTTCATAGGGAAGTGGACACAACTTTTGATGGGGTCCTGTAAGGTTATCTTTCTACAAATGCAACCAAACCTTGTCTCCCAACTGAAACTTGTGTGGATCCCGGTGTTGATCATGGTATTGCTTGTACTTAGAATTGGATGTATCATGGACTTGTTAGTGGATGTATTGAATCCGTTCAATGAATTTGGTGGCTTTGTTGGCCTTAGATTGAACATGGGAATATTCTTCCTCTATGGACGCAAGGGGTAGTGCTATAGCAATGGGGCCCCAATGGTTGAAATCCCAAGCCCACCTGAAAAGGGTTATGGTCGATCGAGCTATGGAGGGTTCTATTGTTGTTTTTTTAAACACAAGGAATTCCCTCATCCCATGTGCATGGAAGATTGGAGTTGTACATGCACAAGATATGCACAATTATCCTATTAGCGACCTATGTATTCCCATCAGTTTGGGGGTAGAAGGAAATGGATTTGGTGAGCTTGGTGTCTAGCAGTGACCAGAGGCTTGACTTGAATGTACTCAAGAAATTGTTTTCTCGATATGATATGATGGTCTATGGTACTCCAAAGTGTATCCAAACATGCTTGAAGAAAAGCTTGGTAGTGGCCTCAGGTGTGATACTCTTCTTGCAGGATGTCAAAATGGCTATCTTAGAGAATCAATCAACAACTGTGAATACATAGTCATTTACATGCTTGGTTCAGGGGAGACCTGACATGTAGTCCATCGAGATAGATTCTTAAGGTTTGTCGAGAGTAGGCAGAGGGATGTAAATTCCTTGTTTTTTAATGTCTAGCTTGGTGATGGAGTAGGTAGTGCAATATTTGATATACTTACTGACATCATGTCAAAGCTTCAACCAATAGAAATAATTCTATAGTACTACAATTGTCTTCTCCACACCAAAGTGTCATGCCACTTGACTATAGTGGGATTTTCAAATCAAATTTGCATGCTCACTTTAAGGAACACATAGATGACCTACATGGCATAACAATCCATCTTGAAGATGAAATTCGGCAATGACCATGCATGTTCCCAAATTCTGGTAGGTCGTAGATAAGTCAAGATTGTTTTCATAGAGTTGGGACCACCCAGAGGTCTCATACCTACAAGAGTCGAGCACCATCGTTAGTGTTGTAACCGGAGATCGACTGAGGAAGTAAGTGTCGTGATTGGTGTTCTGTTTCTTATATTTATTGTTAAGATGAAATTACTACAAGTATGTGGACCACTTTTGATGGTTATCATTATTGAATTTTCCTTGTGTCTGCATGAATAGTAGAGGCTTATGATCCATATAGATGACTATGTCCTTCCCTGGAATGTAATACTTCCATTGGAAATAATCTTGTATAATGGAATACATCTATTTTCCATAGATGGGGTAATTATGGACAACATCTAAGAGTGTCTCACTATGATAATCCACTGGATGGCCATGTTGAGTGAGAACAACACAAACAATGTAGTCTGAAATATCTCTCTCAATATCAAAAGCTATTTGCAGATCGAGTAAGGAGAGCATTGAGGTTGAGCATAAATGATTTTTTAGATTGTCAAATTCTTTCTGTTGTGATCTAGCCCACACAAATTTGTCTTTGCAACCACACTTGGTCACTTGGTTGAGGATCCATGCAATATGAGAGAACCCCAACAAGAATTTACAATATAATTTATCAAGGCCTATGAAGCTCTGAAACTCTGTTAGTGTTGTTGGGGCTGGCCAATCACAAACTACTTGTATCTTAGATGAATCCACATGCACACCATCCTCATCTACAATGTATATGAGGTAGTGGACCCTGTTCATGCTAAATAATCATTTCTCTAAGTTAGCATATAGCTTGTGTTGTCACAGAGTGTGGAGGACTTGTTGGATATGTTGCAAGTGTTCTTCCCAACTCTTGTTGAATATGAGGATGTCATCTAGATACAAAACCACAAAGGAATTGGTGAAATTCCTCAAAATTTCATCCATGAACCTCATGAAAGTTTTTTGGGGCATTCGTCAAGCTAAAGAGCACGACCAACCACTTGAAAAGACCTTCTTTAGACTTGAAAGTAGTCTTCCATACATTAGTCGATTCTATTGGGCCTGGTGGTAGTCTGAATTTAGATCAATATTACTAAAGTACTTGGCTCCTTTGAGTTAGTCAATAAGGTTGTCAATTCAGGAAATTGGGTATCGATTCCTAACTATGATTTTGTTCAGATATTTTCAATCAATACAAAGTCGCCAGGTTCTATATTTATTTTGCATGAACACCATTGGGCTTCCACAAGGTGAGGAGCTTGGTCAAATGTGTCGTTTTTGGAGCATCGCTTGATTCTGGCATTTAATTTCCTCATTTTCTAGGAGATAGCGTCAATATATTGGACCATTGGGTAAAGGCACACCAGGGATTAGATCGATTGGATGCTTGAACTGATAGAGCAAAGGCACCCTAGTAGGTGGGGTGAATATGTCTTAGTATTCTTCCATGAATTTGTCCACTTGCTTCCATTGCATATAAATTCCCTATGCGGAGGCCATGGATGTGGTCGCGACCTTCCATTCAATTTTAGAGTAAATAATGAAGATGAAAAATTTCCTATTCTGGGATAAGACTCTCTTGCATTTCTTAGCTGAAACCAAATAAATTGTTGTAGGTGAAGATATCTTTGATATCCTGTATAGTTTTTTTCCCAAAGTAACAATGACACTACAAGTTCTAGATTAACAAAAAACATGATGTTTCCACATATGTGTCCAGCCTGAAAGAAAATAACAAACTTCAAGTGGGGAAACATCTAACAATATGCCATCCTTGAAGGTCTTTATTCCATAGGGCAGGTGATGTTGTTGTCTGACATGGAGATCTCGTCCTTGGATGAGCCACCTAATGTTGTATGGTTGTGGATGTGGTGTTGTTAGCAAATCCAACTGCTTGATGACCTCTATTGAGATGAGGTTATTTTGGCTTCTTCTATCAATAATTAAATGCAGTGGAGCACCCTTCTCCCACGTTTGTGAGTGAAAAAGACACTCATCTTCCTTCGACTCTTGTGGTTCATTTCGCTAGACCTTAGTGGTAGCAATTGTGGAACTCGGTTCTGCATCAATGATCTACTTCCCCTTGTTTGGCTTTGAATTAGAGTCGGATCCTAGATTTGAATTTGAGGCTTTCAACTCATCCACTAATGACTTCTTTGAGTCACATTCATTTATTTTGTGCTAGGGGATTTTATGGAACTCGCACCACTTCCTAGTCTCTTTGTTCATATTCCCATTACCCTTATTTACTTGTAGCTTAAACTTGTTATCCTGAGGTTTTCCATCCTTTATTTGTCCCGCGTTTTATGGGTTGGGGCTTCCTTTTCCTTGCTTCTGTTGTGATGCATTCATAGATCCAAACTCCTGCTTATTCCTCTGCTTAAATTTATGCTCGATTTTGACATCATATTGATAAGAGGCTCCTAGTGATGAGATGTCTAGAAAGTCCATTTATGTTTGGATGTACCTATGTATACCCCCAAAGTATTTTAGAACCAGATGTCAATCACAATCTTTGATACCCAACTTGGTGTGCAAGGTATGGAAAGTATTTGTGAACTCTGACATTGTTTGGTCCCTATCTTAATGCAGTGTGGTCCATCTCATGTATTGGTCATCATAGTTTCCAAGAGGGTAAAATTATTCTTTAACAACATCCGTAAAAGAGTCCCAAGTGGGTTTGACCCCAAAAATTATAGACTCCTCTGTGGATTTTTTCTCACAGTAAGTCTCCCACCAATTTTTGACATGGGCGACAATGTTAAGGAGTGCAAAGGTTATCTCTTCCCTATCAGAGACATTGTGGAAGAGAAATAACCTTCTAGCAAATTTAACCACTTTTCAAAGCATCTGAATCTATCTGAACTTCAAATACAAGAATATCAAAATTAACTTGTACCTTGAAGGGGGTGGGGCCTCCAAAGTGGATACTTGACAAAGATGCATCTGATGTTGTCAGTAGTCGTCGAAGGATTTGGGAAAAATTATCCATAATCTCATCCCTCTGTCATGTGAGGGATTCCTTGAGAAACAACTTAATAAGGTCTCTTGCTGCTCCCTCACCTCTCTTTTCTTCCACCATGGGAAGCCTTCAAGGTTGGTGGATGGTATTTTAGAGGCTTAAGTAGTCCGAGTCCCAACTCTTTATACCTTGACCTTGTTGGGGACATGCACATATAAACATGTAAAGAATAGAATGCTCTGATACCATTGATCTAGATTTATCACAGAGTGAAACAAAACACAAAAATATGACATAAACACAGAGATAGAGTAACACTCAATTTCTATTAATGAATGGAATATGGAGGAACTGTAAAAATGCAAAGTGAAATGAACTCGCTAGAATGGTGGAAACTTATCTCTAAGAAGATATGTGACAGGTACATGAATTCACAAGAAGTGATCACAATGAGGAAAAAATTTCTTTTGACATAAAACATCAATGATAAAATCCTAAACATCCCAAACCCTAACCTTAGAAGATGAAACGCCAAAAGGTTTGTTGGCCTCGATGTGGTTAGTTGATACGTCAACTTCGTAGGGGCATAAATTTTTCATACGATCTTTGTTTGGGGCACTTGGTAGCCTGTTGGAAAGGTCTAACTAACAAGTACACATTCTGAATGGCCAAGTACTTGCCTTTAGATATCTACTGGGTGCTAGTGTGCCAAAAAAATGTCATTTAGGGCCTAAAAATGACCCTGGAATTTCAGAACCCGAAAGAAACCGTATAAAAATTCCAAGATGGAAATTGTGTTTTGAGCTAGTGGAATAGGTGGGAGGCCATTGATGTCTACCTGAATCATTATTTGTGCCCACTACATTAAACAAAGTATTAACACTAAGTTTAACTTTTTATTTCAATAAATTGACTCAATGCAAACAAAGTTGATATCACCTAGAAAATTACTCATTATAGTCACAACTACCTATGCATATCTTATTATCTACCTTCCTAAATCCTTCTTTATAGGCATTGTCTAACTGTTCTACGAAATGGATTTTTTTTCCAGAATCCGATGACATAAATCTACACAAAATTACTATTTTTTATTGTTTAAAACTCATTTATGAATGCATAAATGGATTTAACATGCTGAAAAACCCCTAGGGCACTAGAATTATACATAAATAATCACTCAAATTTGCAGATCTAATAGTTTCTCGTCGGATTTCAGATAAAAGTCTCTGAAAAATATCGTCGAAAAAGAGTCATTCCATAGAACGTTTAGACTACAACTTCTTTATATCCATGTTGTCCTTGAAATATTTCTTCTCCACCTTAAAAAAACAAAAAATTCAATATAAACTAATATTTTTTTCTTAAAAAAAATCATTTATCAAGGAGCAATGTACTTTTGTTGTTCTCTTCATCTTAATAGTAAGGAATTCATATAATAAAATTCTCTCCACCATCATCTCCATTTAAAATATTAGATTTGCAATAAAATATGTCCCTTTTCATCTCTATAATAAATTTCATTCTATTTCTTATCCCTAAAACACTATTCATCTAACATATTAAAAAAAAAAAAAAAAAAAAAAACAAGTAAAGAGATAAAACACAATTCATCTAACACAATAAAATATGTCCCTTTTCATCTCTATAATAAATTTCATTCTATTTCTTATCCCTAAAACACTATTCATCTAACATATTAAAAAAAAAAAAAAAAACAAGTAAAGAGATAAAACACAATTCATCTAACATATCAATAAAAACAACTAAAGAGATTAGTTGCAATATCACTTTTTATGTTTCCCACTCCAAACATATAAGGCGTGTATATTTGACCACTTATGTCATGGAGATCTTGTTTGAATTTCCTTCAAAATCCACATAAAGTATTGCTTCTATTTGAGCATGATGTGCTACCTTCAACCTAATTATTATGAGTAGTTATCATGAGTAGTTATAATGAATGAAAATTAAACTCAATAAATATATAACCCTCAT
>CBVK0100581031.1:0-11721 GCA_900067695.1 Picea abies | reverse complement strand
AGCCCAATAACTCCATGGGTCAAAATATTTTACATATGGGTAAAATAAATATATATATTTTTAATTATTTTTTATATTCAATGTTTTTTTTTTTAGTTTATTATAATGTAAAAGGCCCAATTTTATTTTTTTATCTTAATATAGGGAAATGAAAGGAAATATATTATCTATGAATATATCTAGATCACGACCTGCAATAATGGCATCCAAAAAAGCAACTGGAACCTCCATGAATGTTAGACAACAAAATGATAGCATAACACCTGAGCTATCAAAGGCAATGAAGAATGTTAGATAGTGGAAATCTGTGGAAGGTGAAAACAAACTGGAATAGTCTTGGTTTGTTAAAGACAAACAAGGCAACAATGAAGATCATATATATTTGTATTGTGTCGAATTAGAACATGTGCAAGGAAATTATCAAGCACTTGGCTTGTTACGAGATATATGTTTGGTGATAACCACAAATATTGTTTATGCACTTGTCAAACAAGGTTGAACTTATATCAAGTTTATATATTGTTTCAAATTGAGAAATTATAACAAGAATGAATGTTTTTTCAGAATTATGTGCATCCATTGTTGATGACATTGAGAAAGGCAATGTGATTTTTTATTTCTATTTTTGTGTTGTTTATTACTTTTAGTATCATGGTAATGTTTTAATTTTATTTAACATGAAAATGTTATACTTTATTTTTACAGGATTTTGTTGAATGACTTTCACATATGTTAGTGGGGATTTACTCTACTGAGAATAATATCATGGATGTCATCAATGCTTTTCATATTGAAAATACACAAGAAGGAAGGAAAAAGAAACATAAAGTAATGGAGGTTGAACCTACAAGAGTAGACATAGAAGAGCATGAAAGAAGAAAGAAAAAACCTCATTCTAGAAATCTTAAAAGGTTTACATTTGAAAATGAGGAAACTCCAAATGAATATTTTGTTGAAATTGGTCCCAATGAGGTTATCATTCCTTCTCACAAAAAGAATAAACAAGATAAACACAAAAGAGAGATGGATGGTGATGAGTCTATTCTTATTGATTATGAAGAAATCATTGATTTAGATGAAACACATTTAAATCATAAGAGGAAGAAAAAAAATGTTGATAATGTTTAAGAAGCCATTGTTATCTCATAGTATTATAGTGAAATTCCTAAAGGTAGCAAAGAAATAATAACACAAGGTGTTGATCTAGAGGATGGTATTATGAAAACAACAAAAAATGTCATTTGAAATAGAATGAGGACAGAAAAATTAGTTGATGATGGCCACACATTTCAGTTGAATGTGAAACAACTTTATAAACCAACAGAAGGGAAAGAAAAATATCAAATTAGAAAACCACATCACTTTCATATTCACAATTTGAAAGCATTAATTAGGTACAATCCATATGCACATGTGATTGATTACCTGGTTCTTGTTGACCCAATGGAAGTTCCAATGAGGGAAGAATTTGATAGATCAAAGTGTTTTGACTACAAATATTATGTGATTGGAGGAAATTATTCTGCAGAGGCTAGAAGAGAATTGATGCAAGAGCATCCCAATAATCCTCTTTTTGAGAGAGTCAAATGCATAATTTATGTCGGTTTAACAGATTCAGAAGAAAATTTACTGGCATGGGATCATAACACAGACAATGAGTACAAAATTTCTCTGACTTTCATTCAAAGGGTGATATTTATCCATAATGAAGTTTTTGAAATATGTCGTGGGGAGAGATAAAATGTTGATGTTAAGTTTTAGAAGAAATTTTGTATGGAAATATGATTCCCACTTGATGTGAAAATATAAAAGAAAAATATCGCAAAGGAAGTGATATATTTAGAGACATGGATATCTATTTTCAATTGGGATTTAGAGATGGACAGGTATGGGATTTGATAGATGAGATGTTCCCCCTATGGGAAAATATTAGTATAAAAAATCAGAGAATTAAGAAGGCTAAACCATTGATAAGTGGCACAAGTAAGACAACTCCTGACATAAAAAATATTCCAAATGATATGACTATAACACCTTGGAGATCAATACAAGGAGTGAAGGATGATAAACTTATAATAACTATATTATCATGTGTTAGGTTGGGAGACTTGTCAATGGAAGAAATGTGTGATGAATTTAAAAAGTAAGTTTTTTGAGTTATTTTTATTTATGTTAGGACAAGAAAAATAATTTTTTTAGTTTAACATATCAGTTTAACATTATTTTTTTTTATTTAGTCATAAGGTGTATATGAAAATACAAGAGGAAATGGTCAAGATGTTGAATGAAGAAATTTGGGATGATGTTAAACTAAACTTTCCAGATTCAATCTCTTTAGTAGTATTGAAACAATTTTTTGTTGCATTCAAAAAGGTATGTTGATTTATTACATTCATATTATTCGTTTGTAAGTTAATTTATTTATATTTTAATAGTTATAGATATATAAATATATGTTTTTTTGTTTCATTAAATATTCCAAAGAAGAATGCAAATGGAGTACCTAGAACTATCAAAACTTTTATTCAAAAAGCCAAGTTTGAAAGAGAAAGAAGGAGATGTGTTCAAAATGTTCAACTTGATGACACCCTTGATCACTACATTTGGAATGGGATTGACACTATTCAATATAAAGTGATATTAGGTGATTGTGAACAACTCGCAAATATTGTTCCTAAAATAGAATACTCCCTAGTTATTGTGGATATCCATCATGGCTATAACATCCAAAACATTGGATATGATACTAAGCCTTATACTTATCAAGATTTCAATAAAATGGTTATGGGATTTACAGAAGTTACAACATCACCATTTTGGATATTTCTAGTATTTCATTCAGGCACACAACAAGGATTAGTACAATCAAGCTTCAAGGGGAAAGAAAAGACAAGGATGCAGTTTATTTGGTAAGATATTGAAATTGTATGTTTAGGAATTAAGATTAGAAAACAATTTTGTTAATTCACTAGTTAATTGAATTTTCTCCTATTTATGTTACATGAACAAGAATAATATTTAGATCTCCAATAACAAATCATTTCAACATGATTTTGAGAGTATATATCTTGCAACCTGGACAAAAGATGATTCTTATAATTCTATTCTTGTCAATGCAAAGGATGGAGAGACTCATAGTAGTATATTGGTATACAATGATGTGGTTAGAAAGATAACATATGAGGAAAATATTTAATAGGAGAGATGGTTAACCTTTATCAAAAACCACAAGCATTAATTAATTATCTTATAGATACATTTTCAAATTAAGGAGATTGAGTTTTAGATTTGTTATCGGGTTCAGGTAAGAATTATGATCTAATATTTATGAAATCATATTTCAATATTATATTATTTTTAATTTATGTCTTTTTAGAGTATATAACTTCATTATTTATTTTGTATTTGGTGATTAGGTACAACATTAAAGTGTTTCCTACAGAAATGAAGGAATTGCATAGCCATTGAAAGTGACCCAATGCAGGGCAATTTTATTCAACAAAGAATTAATGTTATTCCAACTCTATGATATGTAAGAAGTTGGCTTGAGGAAAGGATAATTTAGTGAATCAAAGGTGGAAACATTGTCAATAGAACCTTAAATACCATTAGGAAGAATGATTGGAAAGGATCACTTTGGAGAACTTGCGGATATCAAAGAACCAATGGAAGAACAAAATGACACAATGGAAGCAAACAAGGACATCGAAGAAGATGATAATGTGTCTATTGAGAATGATGAATTTGGAATCTATGATATTGTTGACTAGTTTAAAGATTCCTTTGAAGATGATGCTCAATTTTGCAAATTTTTTATGAGCTATAACTATAATGTTTTGACTTTCAGATTTTAAAATAAGAATAAAGATGTATCTATTGTTGTTTTGTGATGAATCCTTTTTTTTTTCTCATTTTAATTGTATGTGAATCACTATACATTGGAAAAGTTTATTAAATTTTGTCATTTGTTACTTCAAATGTATAAAAATATGAAAGAATATGATAATTGTTTATAAATTTTTTACTTTTTTTGTTCAATTATGTCCATAAAAATGTTTTATTTGACATGTTATTTTAAGGAATATGTACCAAAATGTATAGGTTTTTTATTATATATGGCTATAAAATGTGTAATTTTTTTCTAAATATTCAAAAATAGTGTTGTCTAACTACAATTGTTTTCGATGTACTGAAGTAAAGGTAAACAATTTGTTAAAAACAATGTTTTTTACTATATTTAAAAGGTATGGAACAATAAATTAATTAAGGAGACAAAATTATATGAAAAATAATAACTTCAAAAAAGTAGATGGTAAAAAATATTTTTAAGATTGAAAGAAGCATGAAAATGACTAAAAACACCATTGAATAAAACAAATATAGAAAAAATTGAAAAATAGATGAAAAATAAGAATTTTAAAAAATAATGTGGAAACATTGTGGATCAAAAAAATTAAAATATCGAAAAACCACCTAAAAACGGAGGGGGGGTGCTACCGGTAGCACCATTTTTAAAAACGGGGTAAACAATTGAACCCCCCCAAAAACGAGACTCTGTAGAGTTCTTGTTAAGTTGGTAACTATGTTCCTAGGCTTGTAAGGCTATCAATGACCCTAAGAACAAGCACTTATAATATCTCTCCCTTCATGTTCTAGGGATTCCTCTCATCAGATTAGTTCTTTACTAATTACTAATGTTGTTGAGGGTGATGTATTATCTACATCACAAATTTTCCAACTACAAAATCATGCACTCTCTCTCAGAAAATTCATAATATTCAAACATGCACCCAAATTATACATGTCTTGTTTTGTAATATTTTGATAATTTCACAAGCATGCAAAATTATCTCTTTGTTTGTTAAAGTATTTATATGCCTGGGGATGTTTGGTTCATTTTCAAGTGGCTTTTCATCGCTCCTCTACAAGACATCCTTTCTTCTTGGCCATGACTTTCTTTCTCTCTCTACAACATGTCAAAGAGTATAGGTATATGGGACATAAAAAGATGATGTATTTTGGCTATATGATAGCTCCTAACTTCATACACCAGGGGACAAGTGTTATCACCTAAATATCGCTCATAAATATATTCAAGCAATCATTGGAAAATATCACCAGTGGACAAATATACAACATAACAAGGATATCCCATAGCTATTAAATGTAACACCCAAAAAATGGTGAAAAAAATTTATAATAGTGGTTTCATGTACTTGTGTGAACTACAACATTGAATTTTGTGCAAATTTTGTATCTTTTCCTTCAAAATCCATGCAAGTCAGTCAAAGATGTAAAGACTATGATCAATTGCAACATTAATACAAACATGCCTCAAGCCTTGCCCATATTCATGAGATATCTTTATAGGTGGTTCGATGTCGTTTCAATGCATACCAAGATCCGATTCAAAATAATCCATTTCACAATTGGAGAAGGTTATTTGAAGATAGAGAAATCCAATAGAAATATAAGGACATGGGTCGCATTCAAAGAATAATTTGAAAAGAAGATTCATGCTACCAAGTTAATTGGTGAAACCATTGTTCCCTTTGCTACCATGTCTGTTCATAGTTAATTTCTTTCTTATGCCTCACTATATTGAGAGCTTAGCCACCTCTTCAAACTTAGTGTGTGTGTGTGTGTGTGTGTGAGAGAGAGAGAGAGAGAGAGAGAGAGAGAGATCTAGGATCAAACGAACCTCCCAAGAAGCATGGTATAGCTCAACTTTTTTCAACCACTATCCCTAAGTGCTATTGAAGGACCATCCATTGGTATTAATAGTGTTATTTCTTCCTATTTTTCTTCTTGTAACATCCCACGTCCTTACGAAAACATGCAACGCATAACAAGTGAAAATTTCTTTTTTTTAAAGGGAAGTAACAATGACCAATAATTAATCAACACAACTTGACAATGAACAGAACGCACACAATTCAGGCAGATGACAACACAATGACCTAGCATACTAGCACATCATGCGGCTGGATGCAACATACTACAATCAATTAGACAAAGAAACAAAACAACTACCCAGCCATCCTACTCTGCAAGGTTAGGATCTCTAGGACACATAAGAAATGCTCAAGCCCAGGCTCCCATCGATTTTGACCATTTAAGGTCCCAAGGCTGGTGACTATTTTGAGGATCAAGGAGGTGTCTACATCCTGCCCGAGACATGCAGATCATGCCTACTAAGCTAAAAGACAACATCAATCAATCCAAAAACAACAACTTTGATGACCAATAACTAGAACCTTCCTGGCAAGCGAGAGACAACACAATAACGTTACAACAAGTACAACCTTACTTATACAAACAACATCATCCAAAGCGAGAGGCACATGATTCTAAGCCAGGTTTCATATGCGCTTATCGATTAACGTGCAAAATGACCCAATCATAAGGTAAAACATTGCCACAATGGGACAAGGGCTCTAGTGACCCACGCACAACAAAATTATTCAAAAAACTTCAACCAAACATAAAATCCAGCGTCCCTGAATTACACTAGCACTGACATACATTATTACTGAAGGAGAATGGTTTAAAGTTGTAAATGAAAGGAGAAGTGTTAAAAGTAAGGAACTTTGTAGCTGCAAAATCTTAGTCTAACTTCTATAAGCTTTTTCATTATAGCAAATTTTGAGTTAGACTTGCAAATAATTATAAACATTAAGGACCTATTACCCTTATATCAAATAGGAAAAACCAATTACTAGGGATAGGAATAAATGAGTCACACCAAATGTAGATTAAGTTCATCAAATCAATAACTGCATAGGGAAGGACAAACAAAATGATTTTGTCAACTTAAATAAAGTAATTTAATCATTGTTTTTTGAAAAAGAGCTCATACAAATATTACTAAACTAATATCAATTGAAGAATTCTATATATGGAATAGAAATAGGTACAAGAAGGTAGATTTTTCTTCAATTGAAGGATATTCTATAACTAATGTTGTGAGGATATATTTTTAGTTTTCCAAGAAAGGAACTAATTAGTCGAACTAACTATATTAGTTAGAGATGTAAATCTCCATACAATAAGTAATAATTAATAACACATGGAATATTTTATATTTAATAACAAAGAATATTTATTAAAAACATTGCAAATTTAGAAATAATAAAAACGTTGTGCAACAAAATAGCCATAGAAAAATTAAAAACGATGTGCAATAGAAATAATTAGAAACGTTGTGCAGTAGAATAACTAAAAACGTTGTGCATTAAAAATTTTGTGTAGTTATTCAAGGGATATCAGATGGCATAAATAAAATATAGAAGTAAAAATATCTAGGTAGTTCTATTTAAAAATACATAAAGAAAGAAAATATGTGTAGTAAAATTTAAAATCTCTGTCAAATTCACTGCCAAAAGGGAAGTTGAACACCTAGCATTCCACACTCCCAGAGAAAGATCTTTGTACTGGAACGGATGACAGTTAAGAGCACTAATAAAATTAAAATCCCAAGGGCATGGCCACCTACCATAACTCATCATTTCAAAATTAATTATTTAAAATGCGTCGACTAACAGTGACTAAAACTCGTCAGGTAGATTGGATTCAAGAGATCATTGTAATTTATTTTAAGTTGGACATCCAAAAAACAAGTCTCCACTTGCTGGGACAATTTCAATAAAATATTACACCGAACAACAAGACACAGACAAGATTAAAACCCCCATTCACGCAATCCCAAGCAGAGGTACATGTCACAAAATTTGAGGTAATAAATCCAGGGCAGAGAGAGGTTATGCGAATAAAAGCTCAGTTAGAACTTTGATTTATGTGTTACAGCAGAGAGTCTCCGAGGTAATTCATTTTTTTTCAAATGGAGGTCATTGGATTGCTTGTCTTGGTTACAAAGGGACCCTAGTAAGCTGGTCTAGTAAGGTGAGTCACTTGCTCCTTGTTTTTCAGCTTGCGAGAGGATCCAAAATATTTGAGTCTAGCTAGTCATGCCCGATGAAATAGATGAAACAAACTCAACCTATATCTCCTGTGATTTTGATTGCTTGCCATTGTTTCAATTCACAGAGATCCATTGAAGTATTTATGTAAATATCTATGACATAGCATATGGAGTTGAAGACTGCCTATTTTTTTGGACAAGGTTCGCAACGATCCAATACCTAGTTAAATCATAGATAGATCTTGAGTTAGCAATAAATTGGGGTTTGGGATGATAATAAGAAACCCTACTTTGAACGATTACTAGAAGCCAAGGCTTGGATGACAATGAGTTTCCTTAGTTCAACAAGCATGACTCATTCAATCTCTTGAAGAAATTTGGGGATATTTTGGTAGTCAAGTCGAGGACTAAGTTGTCTAAGTTTCTTCCATCGTGCTTGGGTGTAAAATGAGATTTTACCGTCAAGCCTATGGAGTTGGGTTATTGTAAAGAATCTGTGTTGAGGATTTTGAACTTGTGTAAATCCAGTTATAGTTGGGTTTTCATTAAGAGTCAAGGAAATTATTTTTAGAGGAGTTGTAGAGTATGCACTGACGTTGGGTAGTCGTTTGGTTTTCTCTTGCAAATAAATTCCTTGGAAATGGAGTTATGATAATAGTGATATTATTATTGTACTCAGAATTTGTAGATTAAAATTGTTATAGAGGGATGATCAGTTTTCAAATACATGATTGCCCATACAACATTCATTATCAAAAACTTACAAAAAGGTATGGATCCACTCCTCAAATCTGTGCAGGAATCAAATGTATATTAATCTCAAGAGTGCCTCTGAATTCTGATACTAATCAATCACAAAAAAAATGAAATAATCAATTCTCAACTATACTTAAATGAAAAAAATACAACCGAATAATAATATCACTTCTTTACTATAGTTAACTGAACTATATAAATAAAAACTGAATAAAAGATTAGATTTAAAGAATTACTATGAATAGATAAAATATTGTCAACTAGAGATGCATCGGTTGCTTCATCATCATTATAATCTCATACGTAGGAAAATTTTTAACTAAAATATAAAATCATTTAAATACGTGTACCGAATCTGAAGGCGATGATCCCGTAGACATTGTCTCACATGTTCGCTCCATCTAGATCCTGCTTGTCGACCGATGAGACATGATCGATACCTCCCAGCCAACGCTAGGGGTAATATTCTTCCCCCTAAGCCCCCTGAGCTGCAAAGGGGACAAACACATAATACCATAGAATGATAGCACCCAAATCGCCTTGCAAGGTCGAGCTACCACTCGTTACCTGAGCTGGGTGTCCCAACTCCCACAAGAGAAACTCAATCAAGATAAAATTTTGGCAGCGTAACTTTACACAAGCTGTATGTGATCCATACTCCTCCTTCTTTTATAGAGTTTTCTTTGTCATTAGTGTTTACAGGAGAAATTGACCGTCCGTCAACTGAGAGAGTGGAACCGGTCCGGGGTTGTCTAATAACCCAAGCCGTTTGGAATGAACCACCCTGACAGGTTTAGCGGCTCCGTTGGCCATTCTAAGGTCCTAAGAAAACCAAGTAGAAAACTAATCTAAACTAACTAATCTAACTAAAACTAAACAAACTAAACTAAAACTAAATAAAACAAACTAACTAAAACTAAATACAAGTAACTAAACTAACTAACAATAAATAAAACAAACTATTACTAACACTAAAACAAACTAAGACATTAATCCAGTTAAAACTATCTACTAAACAAACTAACTAACTACTAAACAAACTAACTAATCTACTATTTACTAACTACTAACTATGATATAACTTATTCACAAAATGTACAATATTCACAACTTGCAGATTTGAATAAAACCTGGAAAACTCATTTACTTTTTGTCCTAAGACAGCTAGAGATATTTTTTGATTTTTATAATTTTATGAACAAGAGATAGAACTTACTGAAATTAAACGATCTAATATACTAACTACACATATATCTAACTAAACTTATATCTAAACTAAACTACTAATAAATATACTGAACAAATAAATGACAAACTGACCTGGAAACGCTCCAAATTTGTCCTGTGTATGATGTCTTCAAAGCTAGTCGGAGGAAGGAAACTTGCACCAGATAATCTAGAAGCTTCTCGTAAACGATAGGCTACACTTCTCTTTGAGTGGTTTACAGGACAAACAAGACATAAAAAATCATAACAATTATATGATTTATAAATCTCTGCAATAAGGGAAAACTGTTATGCAAAAACTTATACTTAATAATTCAATTTACGAAGAAGAGAAATCTGTCATTCACAAATTGAATTAAACAATTGCTATGTTTTCTTATACACTAGAAGAAATCAGATATGGATTATATTGATTAAATTATATCATTTGCAAAAGACTAAGATAGCTAAAGTAGTCATTAACCAAATGCAAATAGATACACATAAACATAAAACAAAATATTGATATTATGAAAAGCTAAAGCTATAGTAGAATATCAAATTATGTCTCGGTCTGTATTAAAATTCCATATCCTTGTTCTCCCACGAATGAGGATGATATTATTACAAAACTAATAAGTATTTATAAGTTTCTCCACAGGGTAAAACCTCCATGTGGCAGTGATCAAACTGTTTACAAAATCTGGGAAGGTATTCACAAGATCAACTAAACTAAGAAACTAAAATGAAACCAAAATATTTCAAATATCCTCTAACTACTCATCAAATCCAATGCAATTTCAAGATCACCTATAATGGACCAAAAATAACAAGTTAGAGAGATATTTTATTAATAAAACAATAAAAACTAAATTCTACAGACTTAGCTACAGAATCATCTGATTTTGTAGCTAGTCTAAAATAAGATACAGGATCAGAATTGAAATTAAATAAAATCTTTTTAATAAAATCAAATTGAATTAACAACCAACAATCATTTGAAAACGAATCATTTCTTTTGAACATGTTATATCATTTTCAATCCAATAGAATCAAAATTCAATAACTGAATAGAGAAATAGGCATACTCTGTTTCGATTGTTATCATAAATCGGATAGACAGAATCAAAATTAAACAATTTTGAAAATCTTTTATATCCAATTCGAAAGCAATGCAATCAAACAAATCACAGGCAAATGTTGTGTTTTTCCAACAATAGGAGATACGATCAGATCAAAACAGAATTGTTTTAAAATTATTATAGCTGTCATGACATCAAACGATTCACGCCATAGGTAGATTAATTCAAACAGGTGCGAGAATCAACTCATATAAAATCGTAACCAAATCGATTTGGCTTTGATCACAATCATAATAGAATCGACATAAGTGATAATTGGTTATTGCAAAATGGGCAAATAAACTCGATTGGTATTGAACGAAATCATTAATTTCAAACGAATTAGGACCGAGTTTAGCATAGAAATGAATCGTGAATTGGGATATAACCAATCTTGTTTTACAAATCAAATTCAAGCAGAGTATCCTTTACAAATACGAATCCAACTGACAACATGGTCGAGCTAACAATACTTTAATCAATGCGAATTAACCGGCAGGGTTTTTAGCATACTCATTATGAATTAAATCTATTCATGATTTGGGCGTGTTTGTAACAGGCTTAAAATAAAAAGAAATGTTTCCGAAGAAACAGAGTCACATTGGAAATGATACAAGTTGAATTCATGTTCTTTGAAAGTCATATGGCACAACAAACCGTAACAATTAACCTCATCAAAATTTTTTCCAATCATAGTGTATGCATTATAACGAAATC
>CBVK0100581030.1:0-11721 GCA_900067695.1 Picea abies | reverse complement strand
ACCAATATCCACCTGGATCAGTGCTCCCCCCTTAGGAAGTAATGGTATCCATTGCATTGAGTTCCCCAATCAGATGAGGAAATGCCTGCTGAATTTGGCCCTGGGTGAGCCATTTGCCTTGGTGTAGGAGCTGCCTTGCCTTGACAACCCGATAAAGTTGGATCCTCTGCTGGTGAGTGCCCTTGACCTGTGTGTCCACTATCTAATTAGTGAATGCTTGTTCCATGCAATCAGGGTTGAGCTCTGTTAGTGTCAGCTATTTTGCGATCTATGAGGTGTCCAATAATGGTGAAAAATATCGTCGAAGGAGGTTCATATTGAACACTGGGTGCAAGCCAAGGAAGGGTGGAGTGTTGAGCTCAAAAGAATTGCTACCTACATCCTTGGTGATAGTGTAAGGCCCATAGAGAAGTGGGCAGAGCTTCCGATGGGGCCCTGTAAGGCGCTCTTTCTACAAATGTAACCAAACATTGTCTCCAACCTGAAACTGGTGCGGTACCATGTGTTGATCATGGCACTACTTGTACTTAGCATTGGCTTTCTACAAAATCTCATGGACCTGTTGGCAGATTTGCTGAATCCTCTCAATGAATATGGTGGCTTTGTTAGTCTCAAACTGAACATGGGAAGAGTTTGTCTATGTGGTTGCAAGATGTAGTGCAACATCAATGGGACCCAAGGGTTGGAATCTTAGCCCCACTTGAAATGGGCTATAGCCGATGGAGCTATGGAGAGCCCCGTTGTAATTGTATTGAACATAGGGGAGACTCTCATTCCATGTATGTGGATGCTTAGATTTGTACATGCGCAGGAAGTGCACAATCATCGAATTGGTGACCTCTATTTGGCTGTCTGTTTGGGGGTGGAAAGAATTGGATTTAGTGAGCTTGGTGTCCAACAGTGACCAGAGACTCAACCAAAATGTGTTGAGGAACCTGTTGTCTCGATCGAAGATGATGGTCTGTGGTATCCCAAAATGGACCCACACTCATTCAAAGAAGATTTTGGCAGTATCTTTGACTGTGGTGTTCTTCTTGTAGGCTGTGAGGATGGCCATCTTCGAAAACTGATCAACGACCACAAATACACAATCATTTCCTTGCTTGGTGGACAGAAGGCCAAACATGTAATCCATCGAGATGGATTCCCAAGGATTCTTGGGAGTAGGGAGAGGGGTGTATAAGCCTTGCTTCTTGATGGCTGGCTTGGCAATGGCACATGCAGTGCAAGATTTGATATACTTGTTGACGTCTTGTTGAATTTTTGGCCAATAAAAATATTTTTGTAGAACGACCACAATTTTCTCCATGCCAAAATGTCCTGCCATCTGACTATAGTGGGCTTCCCAAATCATCTTTGCACGCTCGCTTGTAGGAAGACATATATGGAACAAATGGAATAACAGTCTATCTTGAATTTGAAAATCGATTACATTCACTCCTCTACCCAAGAGATTATAGGTGGTGGCGAAGTCCTGATCTTGTTGATGAAGTTGGGGCCACTTAGATGCGTCATGTCCACAGGAATGAAGAATAGTGGTGAGTGTAGCCACATGAGGTCGAATGAGGTAGTTAAGGGAACGATTTGTGCTCCCTATCTTATACTTGATGTTGAGATGGAATTGCTGCAGGTAAGTGGACCACTTATGATGGTGGTCGTTCTACAACTTCCCTTGTGTCTGTATGAATTGCAGAGGCTTGTTATCAGTGTGGATGATCGTCTCCTTTCTCATAATGTAATGTTTCCATTGACGATAGGATTGTACATTGGAATACATTTCCTTGTCATAGGTGGGGTATTTCTGGACAGTATATGAGAGTGCCTCACTATGGTATGCCATCGGATGACAGTGCTGAGTGAGAACTACTCCTATAGCATAATCAAATGCATCAGTCTCAATCTCGAATGATTGTTGCAGATTGGGCAAGGAGAGTACTGGAGCTGAGCATAAGCGATGTTTCATATCATCAAATGCTCATTATTGTTCCTTCCCCCATGAAAATTTTTCCCAACCACTGCCCTTGGTCACTTGGATGAGGGCCCATGCAATATGGGAGAATCCCAACACAAACCATCGGTAGAAGTTGGCTAGTCCTAGGAAGCTCTGAAGCTCGGTTAATGTGGTTGGGGCTGGCCAGTCATAGATGACTTGGATCTTAGTTGGATCAACATGTACCCCATGCTCATCAACAATGTAGCCAAAGTATTGGACCCTTTTCATGCCAAAGGAGCATTTTTCCAAGTTGGCATATAGCTTGTGCTGCCGCAGAGTTCTCAAAACCTACTGAATATGCCACATGTGCTCCTCCCAAGTTTTGTTGAAGAAGAGGATGTCATCCAAATGTACCACCACAAAAGAGTTGGTGAAGGGTATCAATACATCATCCATCAACCTCATGAAAGTGGTTGGTGCATTTGTTAAGCCAAAGGGCATGACCAACCATTCGAAGAGACCTTCTTTAGATTTGAAAGGTGTCTTCCATACATCATGTTGAGTGCAAACCTAACATGGAGAAAAGGTCTATTTTTGAAGATAAGGCCAATTTTGGAAAAGAATAGCTAGGAGGAAAAGAATCACGTGCAAGGAAAAGCTGCATACAAAGGAGGAAAGCATGTAGGAAAACCTAACCATGTTAGGGTTAGATTTTTTGTAAGAGATTGTAATGATTGATAAGCTAAAAATTAGTATAAATAAGCACCTAGGAGGTCTAGGTCGAGGTTACTATGTTTTGTTCTGTTCAGTTAAGGAAACTACTATAAGATTTGTTACCATTTTTGTAAGCTGTTGAGCAGTAGGAGAGTCAATTAGATAGATATTGAGGGTTATATCGCAGGTTGAGGATCTTGGTGCGATCTAGTTCGCCTCAAAAAGGTTGTGGAACCTGTTTTGCGGTTGTATAGTCATAATTGTAGTGCACACAATGTCATATCCTGAAGAAATCTAAATAAAGAGCCTATGAAGATAGATCTTTGTGGAAGTATCCTAGGAGGGGGTGAACCATGGTAAACTTGTGTCATGTGTGTTGTGTATTGTGTATCTACTTTCTGTCAGTAGTTAGAATATGAATGGATGAATGAATTCTTCTATTAGATCTGGTAGAATGCATGCATAAATTTAGCAGATGAATGAATATTAAGAATAATAGAAAGAACAACCAAATTAAGGCTTTAGAGGATGAGTTGCAATCCCAGATCCCCACTCTTTCCTAGACTACAAGCACCTGAGCATTGAAATTACATTCTGTGTGCTGTGTTTCCTTCTGGTCTACCATGAGGGTCGATAGTTTTAGAGGGTTTTGTTGGAAACCTGTTCAGATCTGAACCTGGGTTAGCCCAAGAGTAGGAAGAGATAGTAATAACTAACAAATGGTTCCGTTACCGACTGGACCTGAGTAGGAAGAGATAGTAATAACTAACAAATGGTTCCGTTACCGACTGGAACTGCATGAGATTGAGTGAGTGGGACCCATGAAAGAATCGCGAAGAGAATGAAGGTATAAAAAAGAATGTTCAGACCATGGAATCTAATGAAGGAGAGGAATGAAATCTGGTTGAAAACAAAGGAGCTTGAGTTTGCACAGAAGGATAACATAAACTCTAAGTTAACATCGCACAAATATCTGGACAAGTACATGTTTAACGACCCGCATGAGGGCTTTTTCTATGATTTCCTGCATGTGTTGCAGGAGTGGCTATTGAGGTTGAAATACAACCACCCTACAAATTGACTTAGATAGATCGAGTGGAATCCTGTGGATATCCCGTAGCTACAACAAGTTAACAACAAATTCACACGTGCAATAGATTTCTGGCTAGACAATATTGTTGCAGGATTTATCATAGAATTTGTAGTAGATACTGCGAAATATTATAGTGAAATAGAGCAAGATTTCCTGAAGGGACCCATAGGTAGGTATATAAGATCACTCTATACTTCAATCAAGATCTTACTATGTAACAAAGGTGTGATGACTATGGAAGCATACAACTAAACTTCCTTGCGTGCTTGGGGGAAGGGGGGAAGCATTGACAAGAGGTGGAGAAATGGAGGAAGAGATGAATAAGGGAAAGAAGGAGGAGACCATGGACCCAATCATGATGGAGGAATATCATATCAAGCAGATCATGGAAATATCTAGAAAAAAGTAGAGTGGAATACCCCACCAATATAAGATGAATAAGAAGAAGAGAGCCATAACAGATAGAGAGGGATTGACAAGTGATGAAGAAGAGGTAGAGGATCTCTGGGCTGTGGATTAGATTGAGGAAATCATGAGTGCAACATATGAAAGGAAGATAAGAGGTCCAAGGGCAGGAAAAAAAGGCAGAACCCCTATCTATGTTAGTGTCAGTGTGGAACCCATAACCCCATGTGTGACTAATACATCAGAAATAACACCACTGTTTAAACAACCGAATTTTAGTGGAAGAAAGACAACATGAAGTGAATCTGATCAAGGAGAAACAAATGGAGGAGCTAGTTTAAGAATTAGTAGTCAAGTATCTACACTACACAGAGGTAGTAGTTCATCACAGTTCAAGATGGCATGACATGATCCAACCATTAGGTTACTGGAATTTTGGGGAGAGGCATCTGAGGACCCTCAAAAACACTTATTCATCTGTGAGAAGATCTAGGAAACAAAACAGATTATAGATGAGGATACAAAACTTGTGCAATTAGCTATCACGCTAAGAGACCACACACTAGACTGATACATGAGTTTAGCTGTAAACAATCCACTAGGGACAACACAAACTATTATAGATGTCAAGAAGCTACTAATAAATGAATTTTAGAAGCCTAGTTCAGAAGATAAATACATGAATGAGATGATTGAAATCATACATATACCAGGTGAGTCTTTTTGGGAGATTGATCATAGGTTCAAATGATTGAAGGGTAAGTTGAATTATGTCATGACCGACATGCAACATAGACATCTCTTTGCGAATTCACTGCTACCACATTTGAAATACCCTTTGAGGCAACAGGAGTTTCAAACTTAGGAAGAGGCTTTGCAGGAAGCCTTACAATTGGAAGAGAACCAATATCAGAAGACAAATCCAATAATAGAAGAGCTAACGGAGGATCTGAAGAACCTCACATTTCAACTAAACTAGAATAAGGGCAAAGAGAAAAGAGAAGTTGTTTGGTGTACCACATGCAGGACATAAGGACACCACAAGAATGAGTGCCCAACTTTCGCACAATACATGGAAATGGTGTTACCAAACCTTTTTCCAATAGGAGGACCATGATACGAGATATGTAAAAGACATGGGCATGATCCATATCATTGTCCAACGATGCAAAAGTACCAGAAAATACACAAGAATTCATACTTTAATTTTTGCAAATCAGTAGGTCACGATGACAAAGATTGTAGGAAAATGTATTTGATGAGGGAAAAAACTTTAGATACCTATAGGGTGCAGGAGGAAATGATGATAGGGAAAATTGCACCATAGTTCAACCAGGTGCCACCTCCATATAATAATGCACAACAAAATTACAACACTGCACAACCTTTGTATAACAACGCACAACCACAGTATAACCCCGTAGAGTATAATCAGTTGCCTCAGTACAAGGAACCACGAGCAGATCGAGGTGGATACAGAGGTGGAGGAAGAGGTAGAGGAGGATTTGGAAGAGGCATAGGTCCAATAGTGTGCCAAAACTGCCAACAACTAGGACATTATGTAAGGTAATGTCCACTCCCACCTGCAACATGTATGTACTGTCGCACAACAAACCATAATACAAAGGAATTCCCAACACTTTTGGGGAAGATTCAAGAAAAAAAGGAACTAGAACAATCAGAATGTTCAGTGTATTTCAGTAGAAGTGAGGGATGATGGAATAAATATCAACATAGTTACGCTCGGAGGAGCTAAGACAAGAACTGACGTAGTAAGACAAGAACCAACACAACACTAATGGGTGAAGAAGAATACTGAATCACATAAACAGTTTGACGTGGGGAAAGAAAAAAGAACATTCAAAGAGGCCAGACATGAGTTCCTCAAATAAGATGTTGCGTCTACATCAGCTGCATAGCATACCTAGAATGCACCAATCTACAAAATTCTCTTATCAATGTATCACACCATCGAAGTACCACCTATAGTGAAAGTAAGTACCATAAACACCTTTCTTCAATCCTATGTTAAACTATTGAATGATCCATCATCTGTTAAAACCCTGAAAAATATTTTATAAAGATGTAACATAGAGGAAGAGAGGAAGTTAGAATAGAAAATAGTCAATCACCTCCATACGAGAAGGAGGACAAGAAAATAATTCAAACTAAATTTCAACATTGGAAATTTCAATATGGGGGATATCATACCAGATTTATGCTATGAGGTAAATTTGTTACCCAAGAAGACATGGAAATGTATGGGAGAGCCCACTTTAGGATACTCACCTGTTCAACTAAAACTAGCAAACCAACACCAAGTTATACCATTTGGAAGGCTAAAAGGCGTGACAATAGATCTGGATGGAGTGCGCACTAAGGCATACTTTGAAGTGATAGAAATGGTGGATGGCACAACACCTTATCCAACATTGCTTGGAATTTGATAACCAGACCATAATCAACTTGAAGACAAGGAATATGACATTTGAACGAGGAGAATAAAAATTCATTGCACCATTAGACCCTTCAAAAGGAGACAGGTTTGTAGAACCAACTTGTCTAGATTTAGAAGAGATCAACAAGTTGTACAGAACCACCGCGCGCAAATAAGATTATGTCAACCCAAATGTGGATGGGGTACTCAGTTGGAGGAGCATCACATCATGTGCTTCTGACTTAGATACCGGTTTGGAGAATTGGCAGTAGAGATTACATGAAGTCTCCACAAGAAGGTGTGCAAGAATAGACCGCACAGTCAGATGGGTAGGTACAAAAATCATGTAACCTCCCAATTTTCATGGCATAAATGAATTAGAAGAATTCCCAACAAGATACAAGGAAAAAGTATTAGAGAATCATAGGCTCTTAGCTCTGGACATTGCACTCAAGGAAACACCTGCAAGATGGTGGGGTGTGCACAAAGAAACAATTAAGGATTGGTACCAATGTAAGAGGTTATTGCATATTAGATTTGGCACAGAGCAAGGAAGCAATGAGATGCAGAGATATGATGGATAGGGGAAACCAACAGAACATTTGGAGAAATGCAGAACACTATGGAGGAGAATACCACTAGAGGAATGACCTCATCACTTCATCCACACATTGGAAGTAATTCCATAAAATTGGTATGTAGACCAGGAACTGCGTAGAGGCACTGTAGAATGGACACCATTACATCATAACTTTATAATAACCTTCACATTTGAACATGAGAACCCCAACATGGATTCAAAACTGAAGAAGATAAGAGGTGTGATATTTATTGATGAATTAGAGGTTGAACTCATGACAGAGTATCAACAACAGAACAAACAGACAGTGAAAGAACTATTGTCATGTTATCATGGGCAAAAAGAAGCACCAAATGAATATGAAAATTGAAGGAGAAAGAGAGGTGGAAGGTCCATCCATGGAGTTAGAAGTATTTCCTGTGCCAATAAAGGTGAATAAAGTCAACATTGGGACAACGAAGAATCCCAAAATGGCCAACAATGGAGACTACTGGGATGAACAAACAATAGAAAGGATAACATAGTTACTGCTTGAGTACAATGACCTATTCCCAACAACCTTTATAGAGATGAAAGGCATAGTAGGAGAGCGAGGAGAGATGAATATACCTTTCAAACCTGATGTTAGATCTGTTAGATAGAGACCGTATAGACTAAATCCAATATATAAGAAAAAAGTGAAAGAAGAAATTGACAGAATGTTGGAAGCTAGTATCATAGAACCAGTGGAGGAATCTGAATGGATAATCCCTATGGTAGTTCAAGAGAAGAAAAAAGGGGGGATAAGGTTTTTTGTAGATCTGAGGAAACTGAATGATGCTTTCCTACATGAACCTTTCCCTACACCTTTTACAGATGAAGTCCTAGAGAATGTGGGAGGCCAGGAAGCTTATTCATTTACAGATGGATTCTCAGGATACCATTAGATCAAGATAACCCTATAAGACAGGTACACGACCACTTTTGCAACATAATGAGGATCCTATCAGTACATAATTATGCCTTTTGGGTTGAAGAATGCACCATCCATATTCTCAAGGGTATTCATAGCTGCTTTTAAGGAGTTCATACATCAATTTTGAGAAGTGTATCTGGATGATTGGACTGTATATAGTCTATTAAAGGACCATATAGAAGTGTTAAGGATAATGTTGGAAATATGCAGGTAGTGTGAGATATCATTGAATATCAATAAGTGCATCTTTGGGACACCTTTTGGAATACTATTGGGCCATATAGTATGTAAACAAGGCTTGCTAGTTGATCCTTCCAAGATTGCAATCATTGTCAACTTACCACCACCAAAATCAGTACCCCAGTTGAGAATAACATTGGTACATATAGGTTATTATAGAAAATTCATAAAGGGATATGCGCAGATTACCGCGCCAATGGAAAAACTACTAAAAAATATATCAAATTTCAGTGGAATGAGGACTATCAACATGGTTTGGACACTCTAAAATAAAATATGGTCACAACACCTATTCTAGTATTCTCGGATTGGGAAAAGACTTTTCATGTGCATGTAGATGCATCAACTATAACACTTGGAGCAATTCTGGCACAACCAAGAGCAGGGGAGTTGGACCATCCTATAGTATTTGCAAGAAGAAATTTGTTAGAATCATAGTAGAACTACAATACTACATAAAGAGAAGGCTTAGATATGGTCTATGCACTGCAGAAGTTCAGACATTTCTTAATGGGAAAACACTTTAAGATGTTCACTGATCATTCAACCCTCAAATACTTTAAGAGGATTCCTATGGTTAGAGGAGCCTGTTTGAATATATGTGGAAATAATTGCATTCCTCAGAAGTCTGACATCTATGGGAAAGAGTCTTGCGCAATACCTTGATGATAAAACAAAGGAGAAATCCTTGGACGAGGAAATGAAGAAAAATTATGGCACAGAGAGGGGCTCACGTGAGATCATAATAAAGAGGATCAACGGTGCAACAACGAGAATGGACACCAAAATCATGGCTTGTAAAATACTCAGAAAATTCTGCAAGGAGGAAGTCCCTGTCAGGGTCATCGCAGCTGCAGCACAGTGCACCAATGGCACTATGCTCAGCTGGGCCCCGTATTTGTTGAACATGTTCCTCGATAACTACAAATATGCGCAAGGCTTGGGAACATAGTTCCATTATTTGTGGTTACTCCTTTTGGTCGCATTGATTGGGTGGAGGGATCCCCCATACTCTCATTTTTGTGAGCGGATAGGTTGTTTCCGTGCAACATGATACACATCACTGGGGAGCACTTCAGACCCCAAGCATAGAAGTGACAACACATGTACCTTTGCATGAAACTTCAATGAGATACATGAGCACATTGAAAATAATTGTAGAATCACTCAAGAAGTGGTCACACAATACAGGGAGGTAACCAACTTCAAAGAGACAAAGCATAATATTTGGATCGAAGCACGCAGGGATCTGTGGAAAGAGTGGATAAAGTTAAGATATTGCGTCACATAAGAGGACGTAGAAATGGCCATGAGGGATTGGCATGACGATTGGAGGATTCCAATCATGACTCAAGAGGTGCCTAAAGGTATGGAGGTAGACGTAGGGCCAACCAAGACACCTGCAAGTGACACCGCTGTACCCAAAAAGAAAATGAAGTCGGGAAACCCAGCCAGAAGCTGACACAACAAAAGAAGGGGAGTGCAGCGAAGAGAGATGCGTAGAAAACAAAAAAAAGGCAGCACCCTAAGACAAAAGGAACAAGGGGTGGGAAACACTACAATGCAAGAAAATCCCTAGATAGACACTCGATAGGAAACAGGGCCACCCAATTGACCGATTATACACACGGGGAGGCTGTGCAAGAAGGCCAAGGCGCATAAGAAACCACCAGAATACACTACCACTGAGGATGACACATTTATAATGGCAGAGAAAGTGAAGGACTGGGCAAAAGAAGAATTTGAAGAAGCCCATCACCAGAGAGGTAGAATACAAGATGAGCTGGCAGGGATAAAGCAGGTCCTTGAGTAGATCAGGTAAGTACAGAGGCATAAAGGGGAACATAATCTTTCCTCGAAGCAATAACAATAGAGACAAGGAATGCACTGAGTGAGGAGGACACAGTTCAAACTACCGCCCAGGCGAGTTTGACGTTCAGAATAACACCTAACATGCCACATATGGATGATGTCGTAGCCCAAACAACATTGAAGGATATGGCATAGGTAGAACTGGTATTAGCAAGAATACCTACCAAGGCACTGTACAGGCTCCAAGTCAGTGTCACATGGGAGGTACAATCACGCGCCAGAATAGATGTAGTAGAACTGTAGGAGACAAGAAATGGAAAGGACACCTTGGAATTGGTGGTAGAGCAAGTCAAGCTCGAAACCAAGGAGGAAAAGGAGTGCGTAGACATAATAGAATAGGGTGTGAAAGCAGTGTACAATCACATCCCTGACAACACGCATGCAAAGAACACAAGCACAAAGGAGAAACTCAAGCTTATGTCCTGAACCATTGACCACTATAGGAAAGAGATTGAAGAATTGAAAGAACAACTGACTCCTACAAATCTTCCCAAGGTTAGAGAATAGAGGAAACAATACATTGCACTCCAATTAGTAGAACTAGAGAAGCACGTAAGAACAATAGAAAATTTGTTTAACAAAGCCGCGTAGCTCTGGACAGTGCTGGATGAGGATGAGTAGGTCCAACAGTGGGACTAAGAAGAGGAAAGGCTTAGTGCAACTGTACAAGATCTCAAGAACAAACAAAAAAAAATGAGCATCACATAGCACCTGAAAGGTAATCAGGACTTGAAGAAGCTGTAGAAATATTTAAAAGCCACACAGAGGAAAATACAAGAGAGACAAGCAGAAGTAGAACCCCTCCAAGAGAAAGCAATGCAAATGATCGTGCAGTTAGAGGAGGAAAAGAAGAGATTGAAGAAGATGCACACATAGAGCACAACACTAATCCAGGAGGATATCACAATGCAGTCAGTAGAGGCACTCACGGGAAAAGCCGCATAGGTTAAGACGTGAGGATGAGAATTAGCAGAGAAATTCCAAATTTTAGAAACAACCATTGAAGGAGCGCACACTAGCTAAGTGGCTCTGGACGAGCCACATGTTAGTGTTGGCGGCCTGTTGGGTGCAGGCCTAACATGGAGAAAATGTCTATTTTTGAAGATAAGGTCAATTTAAAAAAATAACAGCTGGAGGAAAAGCAACACGTGTGAGGAAAAGCTGCATGCAAAGGAGGAAAGCATGCAAGGCGCTCATGTAGGAAAACCTAACCACGTTAGGGTTAGGGATTTTGTAATAGATTGTAATGACTGATAAGATGAAAATTAGTATAAATAAGCACCTAGGAGGTCTTGGTCGAGGTTCCTAAGTTTTGTTCTGTTCGGTTAAGGAAACTAATGTAAGATTTGATACTATTTTTGTAAGTTGTTGAGATGTAGGAGAGTTAAGTAGCTAGATATTAAGGGTTAAATCACAGGCCGAGGAGCATGGTGCAATCTAATTCACATCATAGAGGTTGTGGAACATGTTTTTTGTTGGTCACTATAATTGC
>CBVK0100581029.1:0-11721 GCA_900067695.1 Picea abies | reverse complement strand
CGAGTAGTAGTCATAAGCTCTGGACCACTGAAAACTCTGGTCCTCGTGCCCAAAAATATTCAGGGTATCTCCATAGAAATGTTGTCGAGTTGTAGCCATAAGGTGATGAGAACGTTCCTTTGCTCCTCATAGTATTTAAAATGAACGCTAGAGCATGATAATATAATCTCCTATAAATCTTGGTTCAATGTGTTTTAATGGGAGATGTCCTCAACCTTTTCTCCTATTAATGCCAATCTTTTTTATGTGTCTAGTGATTTGTCACTAATAAAGGCATAATTAATGTGCATTGGGAAGCATGTGAAGGTGGTGGGGATGGATGGGAGCGAAAAATGATTCGAAACTTTTGTGAACCTGGGAGCCCAGGAAACCATGAATCTGTGAAAACATGAGGTGAAGAATCGACTAAGTATGAAAAATCGGGGTACAATGCCTTCAAAAAGCTAAAGTAAATAACAATTTTTCCGAGCTCAAGATCCACCAAAAAAAAAAAATCAGATGCCATAATATTGACCTCTATCAATTCGATAATAGGGAGGTTTAGTTGATGGATCCAAATATCGCTCACTTCAGGGGACTGGGGTGCACGTGGGGTGCCTGTGAGAAAATCTAATGTTTTGATGAAGATTTTTTTATATTTCTACATGTGGCAGTAATTGTGTGATAGTATTTAGAATGAACACTAGAGGATCGTAATATAATCTCCCATAAATATTTTTTTAATGCATTTTAATGGGAGATGTCCTTGATCTTTTCTCCCATTAATGCTAATCTTTTTGAACCTGTGTGGTGAATTGTCACTAGTAAAAGCATAATCAATTTGCATTGGGAAAGTGTGAGAAGGTGGCAGGGAAATCGACTAAGTATGAAAAGGCAGGGTGGTCATACGGACGTAGATAAGCTCATCGTAGTTAGAGTGAAGCTTGTGAGTTTGAGGAGTCTGAGGTCAAATTGTAGATAACGGAAGTTTTGGGTGCAAGATGTATATCACGGAACAAGGGGCATGAGAGTTCGATAGCACGAATCTGGGAACTGACAGCCAGAAACATTAACTATGGGAAAAACATTGTTAGCTATGTAATATACCTAGACCTCGACAAAATCTGGTTCAAGTTAGAAGATATGCAAATATACTCTCATATATGCCAAGCTGTAATATATGCACAATACTAAAAAGAGGCATCATGTCAACACCTTTGTAGATGACAGTGGGGTAGCACAATATTGCGTTCTTTCTACGATGATGCCTTAAAAAAACTAAAATAACCAACAATTTTTCGCCAATTCAAGATTGACAGAAAGAAACTAATCAGACTCCATAATATTCTCCCATTAATTCATTTTAATGGGAGATGTCCTCGAGCTTTCCGCTTATTAATGCCAATCTTTTCAAACATTTGTGGTGAGTTGTCACTGGTAAAATCATAGTTAATGTGCAATGGGAAGAGGTGAAGGTGGCAGGGATGGAGGGGAGCGAAAAATGCTTTGATACTTTTGTGAACCTGGGATTCCGTGAACATGAGAAACTTTGAAGAAACAACTATGTATGGAAAGACGAAGCGGTCAGACGAAGTCATCGTAGGTAGAGTGAGGCATGTGAATTCGAGTATCCTGTGGTCGAATTGTAGATCACCCAAGTTTTTGGAGCAATATGTATACTCCAAACACGGGGCATGAGAGTTCGATAACGCCTACCCAAGAACCCGCGGCCATAAATTGGCTAAGTAAGGAAACGAACGATGGTCGGTCAGACTCGTGATGTCAAGATATAGATGGATATATAATTTGTCAGTCTGCCACCTAGGAACCCGCGAGCATAGAAATGCAACTAATTATAGAAGAGGAAAAATAAAGGGAGCAAAGAACTTTATGCCTCACACAAGAACACTTTGTCTGATAATTATCAAGCGATAGAAACACATCAACTATGGGAAAAAACATTCTCAACCATGAAATATAGCTAGAGCTCAACAGACCTTGGTTGAAGTCCAAAGAGATGTTGTTTATATCTATTTCAACAAGCTCGTAGGTAGAGTGAGGCTTGTGAAGTCGAGGAGCCCGGGGTTGAATTGTATATCACCGAAGTTTTCGCTGCAAGATGTATACTCCAAACACAGAGCATGAGAGTTCGATAGGGCATAGCTGGGAACTTGCAGGCATAAAATTGTCTAAGTATGGAAATGAACAACGGTCGGTCGGACTTGTGATGTGAAGATATATATGGATATAGAATTTTTGAATCCGCAACCCTGGGAACCCGCAAGCATAGACAAGTGACTAGGTATAGAAGCAGAAATGGATAATATAGGGGAAGAAGGAAAGGGAAAAACGAGCAAGTATAGAAGAGGAAAAATAAAGGGAGCAAAGAACTTTATGTGTCACACAACAACAATTGGTCTTAAGTATGGAAAATTGGGGCAGTCAGACAGAGTTATCGTAGGCAGAGTGAGGCTTGCGAGTTCGAGCAGTCCATGGTTGAATTATAGATCACTGAAGTTTTGGGTGCAAGATGTATACCCGAACACGGGGCATGAGAGTTCGATAGCACCTACGCGGGAACCCGTGGCCATAAAATTGGCTAAGTATGGAAACGAACAACGGTCGGTTGGACGCGTGATGTGAAAATATACATGGATATAGAATTTCTCACTCCACCACCCCAGGAACCCGCGAGCATAAATATGCGACTAAGTATAGAACCAGAAACGAATAATAGAGGGAAAGAAGAAAAGGGAAGAACGGGTAAGTATAGAAGATGAAAAATAAAGGGAGCAAAGAATTATATGCCTCACACAACAACATTTAGTTTGATAATTATCAAGTGATAGAAACACATCAACTATGGGAAAAACATTTTCAGCCATGGAATATGTTAGCACTATAATTCACCCTCTGATTGCATAGAAAGTAAGCCCAATACCCATAAGGTTACATGTCACAATGAATAAGTTTTAAAAAGGTCAAATGGGTAAGACTCAAGACAATATCGTTTTAACTCAGAAAACTAGACCAGTATGCACAAGCAATTGAGGTCTTGATCAACTTCAGTCAGTAAGTTGTAGTAATCTGACTATAAGGAAGAATTTGGTGAGGAAAGTGTAGAGGTATGCTATGGACATCAAGTCTTCAAGCATCCTAAGGAGGAAAAACTTCAAACACAGGATCCTCTTAGATTCAAAGTTTTAGGAAACTTACGAACACCATAACAACATTGTAATCAAACATCCATCACAATACAACTATAACAATCCATGTAAATCCTTCAATCATGGACACTTCGGTATCAGAGGCAAATAAGATGAAGAAGAAAACCGACTTATATTAAACAAGAAGTCTCAAATCTTGTACATAACCAGAGAACCAGTGTGCTTCATCAAAACATTACAATGCAGGAGCCTTGCTTAACCATCAACCTTAACAAAATATCAAAAATACATACTTATACTTAGACTGACTACAACCACCAGAGGCGCATTCGAGTCTTGCATTCAAGGCTTGACTTCTACATCTTCTCTGCAGACTGTGCATGCAGTCTTCTGTCAGACGTGAGCTCTTTCGTTTGAACCTTCTCTGTCAGACTGTGCATGCAGTTCTCTGTCAGATGCGAGCTTAGATTTTCCAGTCCTTTCTGGCTTTCCATTTGTGTGGTTAGACGAGGTTTCAACCACCTCCCTCACTTTCATTAACTACCTGCATTAGGATCAGGACGGGCCTGAGTCAACTCGGCACCTATATCTTTGCTGGGATTTTGCAGGGAACACTGGCAGGTGGACGTGGACGCCAATGACGATGAGTTGTTGAGGTGCTTGGTGTGAACTCGCAGGCTACAATGAGTGAATGGTGGCCATGTGGAAGGTTTTGGTTGGTGATGACTGGGAATGCGTGAGCGCAAGTATGTGGGAAGATGAGGTGTAAAGGCGCGAGGGTGATGTGGAAAATGAGAATGGGATGTGGTTGCAGAGCGGTGTGACAGAGAAGAAATGAAAAATGGTGGAGGACATGGATGGTGAGTGGAAGACAGATGTCGAGAGGTGGGAGGGGGGAGATATGACAGTGAGGAAGGGACAGGCGTGTGGTCGGGCGAGTGGAGGACAGGATTCAGCGAGAGCGCGGGTGGTATGGGAAGCGGTCTGGCGATTTACTCGGAGGAGGGGGTAGGCAGTAAACGATAACAAGCAGGGGGGTCTGAGTTACTGCAAAGGTGACACATCATGGGGGGCCCGCACCAAAAAACCACTAACTCGGACCCCCCCACCGTTAAAGGTAGAAAGGTCGGGGGGCTCCAATATTGGATGCAAACTGTAGATCTGAGCACGCCATGCTCATCCACTGAGATCTGCATGCTCCTTAGCACAACACTCCAAGGTCGTCAAATCACCAAAAAACTTAGGATAAAAGAATAATATGGGTTGTGCTAGGATTTCTTTCCTGCATTTTTACCAAGGGGTTATTTCCTAAGGGAAAAACACCATTTTATCAAAAAAATGTGCTAACATAGGCTCCATGGGGGATAGAGACCTCCCTGTGAGGCTCTAAGAGAGAACATCTTCTTCAGTCAATGCCTTCTTGATTTGTTTGAAAGAATCTCTGGACTCAGCAGTCCATTTTACTTCATTCCCCTTCATGAGCATGGTTGTAATGTATTTAATCAATTCAACAAAATTAGAAACAAACCTTCTTAGAAAGTTGATTTTTCCCAATAAATATTGAACCTCTTTCCTGGATATGGGAGGCGACAAGGACTGGATGGCCTCCACTCTTTTCGGTTCAATCTTCACCCCTTTAGCTGAGACAATGTGCCCCAACAATTTTCCCTCTTACATGGCAAATAAAGACTTCTTGGGATTTAAAGAGAGACCAAGTTTTTTGCACTTTAGGAAAACCCTCCTCGGATGATAACGATGCTCTTTATCGGAACTGTAGAATATTGTGTTGTCATCTAGATAGATGAATACAAATATATCCATTTCTCCAATAAAGGCTATGTCCATGGCTTGTTGAAAGTTTGTCCCTGCGTTCATCAATCTGAAGGGCATCTTAGCATACATGAATGTACCCCAAGGAGTAGTAAAGGATGTTTTCTCTCTGTCTTCAGGAAAGACAGATATCTGATTGTAGCCAGAAAATCCATCAATCATGGAGATCCTAGATACACCTGTCACCCTCTATAATATGTGCTCCATCTTTGGCAAGGGGTAATTATCCTTCTTAGAGATTTTGTTCAGGTTCCGGAAATCGACACAAAGTTTGATTTCTCCATTCTTCTTTCTCACTGGAACCAAGTTCGCCACCCATTCAAAATACCTCAAACGAATGATAATCTGGGCATCCAAAATCTTTTTTACCTCTTTCTCCATAATAGGCAGCAACATAGGATTTATTTGTCTAAATTTCTACCTAAATGGTTTGGCCTCTTCCTTCAATGGGATCTTATGCTCAATGACACTTGTGTCGTATGTCCTGAGATCTTCATATGTCCAGAAAAACACATCAGAAAACTCTTTTAATAGTCCACCATATTCAACCCTTTGTTCCCTTGACAAGCTACTTGACAACTTGACAAATTTTGGATCCTTCTCTCTACCAATATTGCACTCAATTACATCAGCATCATCAGTTGCACCTTTAACTTTCACTGCCACATCATTTCTGTCAAATAGTCTTTCCAAATGAACTAGTCCCTTTGGAATATTATTACTAGGCAACTAAACAATATGATGATTAGCAATTATGTTTAAGAAAACATCAGCATGAGGATTACTTTCAAAGTCGTGATCTTGATCAATATGTAATGCAAAAAACTCACCAGTAGTCTCAAGGAATATTTTGATCTCAAGATCATCCTCAAACACTTTCCAATGCTTGACATTTTCAGGTATAGAGGGTATGTATTTCACTTCTACATCATACTTGAGTTTAGGTGGCAGAGGGACCCTGAAATTACTTGCTGAAACAGCCAAAGAATCATCCATGGAATTATCTTCTCTTGGAATAAATGAAATGCTGAAAGCTAAAAAAAAAATGGGCGACTAGGTCCCACACTTCATTTCTATAAGTTCTTAACCTAGGGTTATTATCCTGATAAATATTTTTTATTAGATTGACAATTAATTCAGCATCCCCAAAAACTGATATCTCTTCAATCCCCATGTATTTTCCATCCCTCAAACCCAAAACAAGACCTTCATAATCTACCACATTATTGGTAGTTTCAAATTATAACTTGTAGGACAAAGATATAATCTCTTGAGTAGGTAAAACAAAGACCACTCCAGCACCAGCACCCTCCCTAGAAGAGGCTCCATAAAAGAACATCTTCCAAACAGAGGTGATTGGAGGAGAATCTTTACAAGCAGTAATGGATTGTTTTCTGATTTCAAGAGGAGGTTCAGGAGCATTAGTGAGCTGCAATACACTAGATCCCAAATCAGTATCAAGTGAAAAAATAGGATGGTTGGTGGGGTTTTCTTTGTCACTAATAATGTAGGCCAACCGAGGTTCCCTGTACAATCTTCTATGCTTCCCCCCAAACACAGGAATGGTAGCATATGTGAGGTCCATCTGCGAGGTTCCCCCAAGTATTTTTATCCAAGATCTTGACAAGAGCATGTCAAACTTGGGGGGAACATCATCCACCATGATGTCCATGACCACACTTTTCATGGGCAATTCAAACAAGATCACAACCAGATCTTTGATGACCCCAAGACACTTCACTTTCCTGGAGTCAAAAGAATATAAGTCATGGTAAGTCTTTTTTATTTCTAATCCAAGTTCATCCATGACAATTTTGGGCATGAGATTATGAGATGCCCCTGAGTCCATCAAACAGTTATGTGTCACCTTGTCATGTATGTTCGGTGATGTATAAAAGGGAGGGGATGAATCATCTCTATCTTCTATCAAAGGACCTAAGATGACTGTTGGATTTTCATCTTGGAGATTTACTAAATCGATGGCATTTGAGGAGGGTTTGCGCTACAACATTTTAGAGAGGCACCTTTTGCATTTTTCATGCTTGACCAACTCTGAAAGGGGTACAGGGATTCTAATTTTTTGAATTTCATGCTCAAAGTTAAAAGAGGAGGGGGGCTTTATAATTTCTCTCACTTCTGGGATAGGACTTTTGACCATTGGTGAGGGGTTTTGTGCCCTCTTTTCCTTGCTACTGTCAGCTACATCTTTAGCAGGCTTTTATGCTCTAGTAGGCTGGCCAGGAATTTCATATTTCCCTTATTTATTTTTGGACCTGAGGTTATATTTATTTGGACTGTTATTGATTTTCTCCCCCCTTACTCAGCTCATTTAGTTGGTTTTCCATGAGAGACTCCTCGTGTGCAGATTGGGTTAAATGGGGAAATGAGGAGGTCTCTCCAAGACAATGGATTTCAGGATCAACATCTTCTTCCTCTCCTTCTCCATCAGTAATAAGTCTATTTTGGAGAGGCACTTGGATTCTCTAATCATCTCTATCCCTTCTTATTTGATCTCTTTGGATAATCTGAGGGGTGTTATTTGGTCTTCTGAAGTTACCCTTATTTTCAGCATTAGGGGGATTCCTATAGCTCTGCTTTCCTTACAATTTCAACCTTTCCACCCCAACACAAAGTGACTTTACTAGCTTGGACAATTCATCCACTTGAGGGTGAGAAGCAGAGGAACCAGAGGTTGAAGCTTTAGACCTCCCCTTTCCTCTGTCTCTATCAAACTTACTCCTAAGTTTGTCAACTGCCAATATATTGGACTCCACTTTCAGGGTTGCATCATGCATATGAGCTGGGGAAGTAGCTCTTATTTCTCTTAACATGAGGTAGAAATCAGGGTCGAAAGCGCTAGCATAAGTAATTTTGGCAAAGGTTTTTGTAGGTTTAATCTCAGCAGGAATCTTATTATACATTTTATTAAACCTCTTTGAAAAGTCAGAAACAGATTCCCCTTATTTTTTCTTAAGTGATCCAAACTTTGTGATATAGAAAAGGAAATATTTTTTATCCCCCCAGTGTCTTAAGAATGCATCATCTAGGGCTTCAACCCCATCTATAGATCCAGGATCCAAGTCCCTAAACCATTTCCTAGCCTCTCCATCGAGACTATGAACAAAAATTCTTATCCATACATCTTCATTCACAAGGACATAATTGTCTGCATAACTATAAAAGGTTGCAAGGTGATCCTATGCAGTTATGTCTCCCTCTCCTGTGAACTTAGGCAACTGCTTAAGGTAGCCACTAGCTGGGAGAGCATTCATAGGTTGAGGCAAGACAAGAGGGGCGTATCTAGCAGCTACTATGGCATCCATTCTGTTTCTGGGAGGATTAGAAGCAGCTACTCTAGTTGGTAAAGAGGGATTAAGAGAATTACCAGGATCACCTAGTACAGCTGTTGAAGTACCTTCTTGAGAGATATTTCCATTTTTGATGATTTTCTCTGGTTCATCTTTAGGCGTCGCTAGAGGAATCTGTGGAGTGGACCTCATGTGTCTACCTTTCGGAGCCACAACTGAAACAGTGGCGTCGAAACAATGGAGTCGCCAGGTGCAAGCTGCAATCTTCAATGGTTTTGATATCTGATGCACCTTCATAATCAAAAGCTCTTTGTCATTCTATCCCAGGGAAATCTCTTCAATTCGTTCCCCAGCAATGGCGCCAAGAAATTTTAGCACTAGAAGTCACCCTTTAATTGCATAGAAGGTAAGCCCAATACCCATCAGGTTATATGTCACAATGAATAAGTTTTAAAGAGGTCAAATGGGTAAGACTCAAGACAATATCGTTTTAACTCATAAAACTGGACCAATATGCACAAGCAATTAAGGTCTTGACCAAATTTAGTCGGTAAGTTGTAGTAAAGGTGAGTAGAAGGAAGACTTTTTTGAGGAAAGTGTAGAGGTCTGCTATGGACATCAGGTCTTCAAGCAACCTAAGGAGGAAAAACTTCAAACACAGGATCCTCTTAGATTCAAAGTTTCGAGAAACTAAAGAACATTATAACAACAATGTAATCAAACATCCATCACAATACAGCTAAAACAATCCATGTGAATCCTTCAATCATGGACACTTCAGTATCAGAGGCAAATAAGATGAAGAAGAAATATGACTTATATAAACAAGAAGTCTCAAATCTTGTACATAACTAGAGAACCAATGTGCTTCATCAAAACATTACAATGCAGGAGTCTTGCTCAACCATCAACCTTAACAAAATATAAAAAATACATACTTATACTTAGACTGACTACAACCACCAAAGGGGTGATCGAGTCATGCATTCAAGGCTTGACTTCTACATCTTCCCTGCAGACTCTATATGCAGTCTTTTGTCAAACACGAGCTCTTTCATTTGAACCTTCTCTGTCAAACTGCACATGCATTTCTCTGTCGAATGCGAGCTCAGATTTGTCAACCCTTCTTGGATTTCCATTTATGTGGTGAGACAAGGTTTCAACCACCTCCCTCACTTTCATTAACTACCTGCATCGGGATCAATATGGGCCTGAGTCAACTCGGCACCTATATCTTTGCTTGGATTTTACAGGGAACACTGGCAGGAGGACATGGGCATTGATGATGATGAGTTGGCTAGGTGTTTAGCGTGAACTCACTGGCTACAATGAGTGAACAATGGCCATGTGGAAGGTTGTGTTTGGTGGTGACTGGTAATCCATGAGTGTAAGTATGAGGGGAGATGAGGTGTAAAGGTGCAAGGGTGATGTGGAAAATGAGAACGGGATGTGGTGGCAGAGCAGTGTGACAGGGAAGAAACAAAAAATGGTGGAGGACATGGAGCATGAGTGGAATACAGACTTCAGGAGGTGAGAGGGGGGAGAGATGACAACGGGGAAGGGGCAGGCATGTGGTCGGGCGAGTGGAGGACAGGTCTCAGCAAAAGCGCGGGTGGTATAGGAAGCAGTATGGAAATTTACTCAGAGGGGGGGTAGGTGGTAAGAGATAACGAGCGAGGGGGTCCGAGTTACTACAGAGGTGACACGTTGTAGGGGGGCCGCGCCAAAAAACCACCAACGCGAACCCCCCCACCCTGTTAAAGGTAGAAAGTTCGGGGGGGTTAGATATTGGATGTGGACTGTAGATCTGAGTGGGCCATGCTCAACTACTGAGATCTATGTGCTCCTTAGCACAATGCACCAAGGTCATCAAATCACCAAAAAAAATAGGATAAAAGAATAATATGGATCACACTAGGACCCCTTTTTTTCATTTTTTACCAATGGGTTATTTCCTAAGGGAAAAACACCATTTTATCAAAAACATGTGCTAACAAAATATAGCTAGAGCTCAACAGACCTTGGTTCAAGATAAAAGAGATGTTGTTTATATCTATATCAACAAGAAATAGACAAAATATATGACTTGGCACACTTATATGAAAGAATTTAGACGGATTCATCGTAGGTAGAGTGAGTCTTAGGAGTTCGAGGAGTCTGGGGTTGAATTGTCGATCACTGAAGTTTTGGATGCAAGATGTATACCCCGAACACATGGCATGAGAGTTCAATGGCGCCTACATAGGAACCTGCAGCCATAAACTTGGCTAAGTATGAAAATGAATGACGGTCGGTCCAACTCGTGATGCAAAGATATAGATGGACATAGAATTTCTCACTCCGCCACCCTGGGAACCCGCGAGCATAGATATGCGACTAAGTATAGAACCAGAAACGAATAATAGAGGGGAAGATAAAAAGGAAAAATAGGTAAGTACAAAAGAGGAAAATGAAAGGGAGAAAATAATTGTATGCCTCAAACAACAACACTTAGTCTGATAATTATCAAGCGATGGAAACACATCAACTATGGGAAAAACATTCTCAGCCATGGAATATAGCTAGAGCTCAACAGACCCTGGTTCAAGTTAAAAGAGATGTTGTTTATATCTATTTAGACAAAATATATGACTTGGCTTTCTTACATGCAAGCATATTCTAAAATATGACAAGCTCCAATATATGCACAAAGTGGACAACGTATGCAGATCAGAGTTTTGTAACCATACCTCTTAGTCTCTGGACCTTGTACTATGATGGAGGTTTCACTTCTACTTGTCGATAATTCTTGTGAACTAAAAAACATGTGGTGTAAACGACATAAACATTTTTACCCTGGCATAGCAGAATAAATAACTACAAATATTTGTTTCGAAAACATAGCGAGAGCGTAATCGATGAATCCTTTCCTTCAACATTGTCGTTATACTGATGTTTACGATGGTTCACTGCCCATGTTCATGTTACTTCTGAAACAGTGGCTATGAACATGTGTATATTGTTCATACTCGATATGGATGTGCATTAGGCATACACATTGTATTTTTTGTGGCACAATGGTAGTGTTGGGTATGTGTTATATTCTTTGCATGAGTAGTAGTGTCTGAGCGCCTGCGTCGGGCGTGTAGGGGGGTAAGAGGGGGGGTGCAGGGGGGTGGAGCCCCCCACGCGGGGGTTCGGGGCAGCGCCCCCAAAAAAAAAAATTTGGGCCGACATATTTTCACCGGTTTCGGGCCGACATATTTCTGGGACCACATGATATTAGGTGGTTTTCGGCACATGGTTTTTGCCGATGGTTTTCTATTTCTGGTTAAGGAATTAGGGTTTTGGACTAATCTAGGTCATTGGGTTAGGGTTTTGGATGTCCCTGGCTCCTATATGTATATTGTATTGTAAACAATATAACACAATTGTATGAATATAATATATGTTGGTTT
>CBVK0100581028.1:0-11722 GCA_900067695.1 Picea abies | reverse complement strand
CATTGTATGCTTGTTTTTTCATTTGATCTCCTCCCTCTGCCTCTTTGAGGATGGAAATTCTGATTTTGATTTTGATGTGTGTGACCTTCACTTGAGTGATGGTTTCTTGGACTTCTCCCTCTTCCTCTATTACCTCTTCCTCAACCTCATCCTCTCCCTCGGCTGAAGGAGAATTGAGTCTTGAAGGCATTGGTTATTGACTCATCTTCTAGATGTAGTCTGGTCTCATGTGACAACAGAGAACCCATGAGTTCATCTGTTAAAAAATTTGACAGATCCTTGAATTCAAGGATGGATGTAACAACCATCTCAATTTTCTTTGGAAGACTTTTGAGGAATTTCTCAACAATCCTTTGATCAAGGATGGCTTCACCAGTCAACCTGATATGATTTACAATTCCCATGACTATGGTCATAAATTGATCAACATTTTCAGATTCTCTCATTTTAAAGGTCTCAAAATGTGTCCTCAAGGTCTGCAACTTGATTGTTTTGACCTTGTCATTTCCATGGTAGGTTGTATTGAGGATATCCTAGGATTGTTTTGAGGTAATAACACCTGTGATTTTTGAGAAAATCGAGTCATCTACTAAGTTCTGAATTCAGAACTTGGCCTTATTCTCTCTTTTCCTCTGTTCTTCCTAAGCAATTCTCTCTTGATTGTTCATGGCAGCTAGATCTGCTACATCTGGTTCCAAATAGACAAGATCCACTATATCCTAGCACTCCTGTGCTTGTAATAAGGATCTCATTCTGAGACACCAAAATTCATAATTCTTCCCAAGAAGAATTGGCCCTTGTGTTCATCCTAAATGGTTAGAGGTGGCCATTTTTGTTAAAAAGATCCAGAATAGAAAACAAATTGTTAGTAATTTTTGTTCTCATTCTCAGGGATAAAAAAATACCTCTGATATCACTTGATGCAAATATACATGTCCTCTTCCTATTTCCTACGTGTAAGACTAAGTCCTCGAGGGTCCAAATACACCAATGAAGTTAGAGATCGATCTACAAGAAATTTCTTGTTTCCTAGTATCGATCTTGCTGGATCTGACTATCCGAGCACAAGATCTTACAGAGTCAGAGCTCTGAGTTGCGTTCTTTATCGAATGTAACCCTTTAATAGTGAAAACCATGCACTCCAGGGCTTCTTTTTAATGAAAAAGAAAAATTTAACATTAAACCCTCATATGACCAAGGGATGAGAACTAGGTGCTCCGGGGCTTCGAGCTTTAGGCATTTCAATATGTTAAGACCTCACTTCCTTCGAATAGCCGAACGGACGAAGTCCTGAACAAGAGAAAATATTAATGATCCTCGTTGATTTGAGATCAACGACCCACAATTAATTCGGGACTCCGGGCTTCGCAACCTTCCACCACTCTAATTCACAATACACAGATCCAATGGCCCTTAGAGCTTGGGAAATCAATGACCAAGATCCTTTTCAAAAGTTTGGCCTTCGGGAGTTCCCGTCTACTGACTCACATAAACCTATGGAGTGACGTAAGCTAGATATCAACAATCCACGTGTCTTATGGAACAAGTGGTCAGGATCCACTTCGAGCTTTGGCCTTGGGGGCTCTTTCCATCACTGCTTCACATTTCTCCCGGAGCGTCAGATCGTCGAACTGTTGGATTTTTTCCACATTTCTAGCATGATCAATGACCTAGATTTACTTCGACTCTTTTGTGCTTCAGGATTTCTTGACTCAGCACACCTTAGTTCTTCTAGAGTGTTGGTGCTCTAGATCTCCTCCAATCTGCTGCCATGTGGCCTTTACACCGACGGTCTGGATGCGCTCTACTCTTTGAAGCTTCGGGTGACTGGTAACCCTTAGAGCTTGTTCTCTACTTCCTCCAAAGTACAATATCTCCAATGAAGGGGATCTTCAAACACATGTTTACTAGATCCAACGGTCCAGAGTCACTTCAGAACTTTGGGAGATTTGACTCCTCTGCAACCCTTGCACGAAGTTCGCCAAATACACAAAGTCCCCTCTGTCTTCTCTACATGCGACTGGGAGCTATGACCTCAGATTAAACATTTGAGCCCTTATCTCACCTTGTAAGATCGATGGTCTTGTTTAAATGGACCATGAATATCAACAACCACGACTAATTGTAGAGCTTAAACTTGCTCACACTTTAATTTCCTTCTTGATCTCCATAATGCGAAGATGTTCATTCATAGTGGGGTCAATTTCCACCGTTGATCTATTGATTTAGTGAGATCAACTATCCTGAGGGATTGTGGAGTCTGAACTTTCACACTATTTAATTTTCCTCCCAATCTCCACAATGGCTCTCCCCTGTCAATCTACCTTCAACAAGATCCGACGGTCATGACTTAACCTTTGCTTGATCTGACGACTATTGTCTCTCATACCCAGATCAAATGGTCGAGATTTGTTCGGATCCTTTGTGCGCTCCTCATCCTATTTGGGCTTGATGTAACGAATCAGATCTGTTCCTGCGACTGATCTAACAATTGTTGTAGCTTCTCTTGTGCTACTTATGCATTTTTCCCTTAAAGAAAGGATTCCACGAATTCTTAAATGCTTCATCTTTGAATCTCCTTCTGCAGGGCTACCTCCATACGCTATGATGTCCCTAGTGCTCCTTTAGCAGACTGCTCTCCAGGCTTTGTGAAGATTCTTACCTCCTGAGCTCTGATACCATGAAAAACAATTAAACGAAGCAGACAATACATAGTAGACAGATCTAGAATCGAAAGTGCAGAGCACACAATTGTATTAGATGAAAGTCTAAAAATATAAAGAGAAAACAAAACCACCAAATCAAGAAGTCAGAATCAAATCCTAACCACTGGTGCATATGGCCAGAACAACTGGTAGTGTACAGTCACACCCTGTTGAGGTTACAACTAATAGAAATGATATGCATGAAACCACACATATGTTTTGCAATATCCACAAATACAAGTACAAAAATGTTTTGCAATATCCACAAATACAAGTGTTGGTTTATTCATAATGTAGCTAGAGACATGTAATTGAAGGGTTTCAAAAGAAGGGATTGCACTGGTATCAATTCAACAAAAACATTGACCAAAATAGAGTTTCTAAGATAAATAATGGGTGTACTCAAACCCAGTGATTTTTAATTAAAATCCGAACAATGAATCCATTAGGTGCCACTATGTAAGCTTGGTAAAGTTTTCTATAAAATCCATGAAGACCAATTGACAAAAATGGAGAACACTGAAACAATGACGAAATTATTCTAGAATGAAAAATTATATACTAAACTAATGTCATCATATACAACAAAACAAATATGCTACTCCATAAAAATTAGATAGAGTCCTATTTTAATGAAACAAGGGAAAGTTGCATAGCATCTAGTCTTTGCATAAGCAATATGCTTCAACATATGTTATTTGAACTTAAACTTTCTTCCAAGCTATGATGCTTATGTGAGTCATTACAACCTAAAACATGCTTCCATGATTTCTTCTCATGCTTCTTCTTCGAGTTATTACAAACTTAAAGTTTCTTCCATGCTTTCTCCTTAAGGAGCGTGCTTCTCTGTACAAGTCACAAACATTTCTTATTTCTAAAATCAAATCCATATTATGCATGTCATATTCATAACTATATGAATAGTGACCATACAATAATTTCCTTCTATTCTAGAATAGGATGGTATTTGATTCCCCTACCATTATTTTGATTTTATACAGTGTTTTTTTTTTTTATATAAGTAAGATTGTATAAAAGTCTGTCAAAATCAAAGAGTACAAAAAACAACTACCATAGTTTCAGGTTGTAAACACTGAGCTGCCCCTGAGGGGAAACCAACTCAGCCAACCGAACCACTTCATAGCTTAAGTATTAGACATCTTCTGACGTAACGAGAGATCAAAATTATGGCCCCTAACAACGACCGTTACAACAATGCAGATTGTAAACATAATTAGAATAACCATAATAACCATAGACATTTGCAGGAGAGGTGGCCATGCACAAAACAAGGCAACAAAGACACCTGGACGTATCACTGATATGGGCTATAGTTCAGCCACGTGGCCAGGTAGAAGGTGTCAAATGTCAAGTCCCCGGGAGGAGTCGACTCCTCCTCGACTGGTGTCCCATCCAGTAGCATGGCATCCTCCAATTGTGGCATGTTCTTCTATTGCTAGACGTTCTCCGGCTAGGATGGAAGCCCCTTCTCCTCGTGATCTGGCTATGTGTGGTCCGACATTTCCAGTGAGGGAGATGTTGCCAACACTGGCGATGAAGTTGATGTTGCTTGGGCTGCCTCTACTGGGGGGTGAAGAGTACCCTGCATTGTTGAGAGAAAATGCAATATTTGATAGGCCTTGTTGTCCAGGGTCTCCAAGCAGAACCGAAGGTCATCCATGTCCCGGTGTAAGTTGAATACCAGGATCTGTAGCAGTGTGAGGCATGTCTTCCATTCACAATCCGGATCAGCGTTGGAGTCGGCTCGAGAGTGATGTTGTTGCCGCGAATTTTGGCTAGCTTCTTGACCATCCAACTGGCATCGAGCCTCAAGTAGCGGGGCCTAAAGAGACTGGGAGGCCAGAGAGTTAGGAGGAGCCAATGGGCCTGGATGTGAAGCAGAGGCCGAATTCCCAGAGGGTCCTGGGTTGTAATCAAGTGAGGTCACTGAGAAGGGATGATTTTAAGGATGAAAAATTATTTTAAAATGTAGAAACCTTGGAGAATATTACTAATCCTTCATCTACCAACTATAATTGTTTGGCGATTTTTTTGTAAAAAATTTCAAATTTCTAAAGATTTTATATAGTTTTTATAAAATTTTGGCTATTTTTAAGGTAAAATAATTTTATCCTATAGAATTTGGGAAAATCATTTTAAAAATAGAGAATCTCTTTTTCGGAAAAACCATGGAAAATTAGCCCATGAGCAAAATTTAGCCCCTAATCGCCACTAAGCAATCCATCCCCTCCATTTTGTTGGCAAGGGACGCAGAGAGGGGTGGGAGATTGGTTGGAGTTTGGGTCGACTGCACCAGGGAGGAGGAAGAGGTGGTCGATGAGAGGGAGGATAAATGAGAGGGAGCGAGCGGGGGATAAAGGACTAGATGGGGTCGGTTTGGCTATCAGGCCAACCCTCATTTGAACTTTCCTCGAATCCTGGGCATCTCTGTAACACTGGGAGAGTGAAAATGAACCAGGAATAAGCTGGGAGAGGCCGACAACTGACCAAGGAAAATTTTGGCAATAGGCCAAGCTATGGAGAAAACAACCAGGAAGGAATGATCCATCCACATCCCCTTAAGAAATTCAAATAACCTGAGGAGCTGATGCAACTCCATAAATGAACGCACACGCAAAGTAAAGGCCGAACAAAGGTGCTAGTCCATCGGATGGATGGCAAGGAAGAGCAGGGTGCACTGAGAGTAATGGTGCCCTATCTCATGTGAAAAGAACTTAAAGGCATGAGGCAGGTGGGAGGGAGAGGCACGCGGTCGTCATGTGCCCGGCACCACGAAGGCTATCTCCTAGCTTCTCCACTCGACGCATGTTCTCCACTAGGCACCCCATATGGGGGGTTGTTAATGGTTAAAGATTTTGTCTGGCATCTCTGAAAGATGGGTGCAACTGGTGGTTGGGGGCCTGACAAAGAATATCTAGACCCTTTCCTTCAGCCCCAATATTGGCTAGCTCGTCCGCAATTTGATTGTCTTTTCTTTTGACATGAGAAGGAATGAGAGCTTGACTAGGTCAGAGGAGAGTTGCAATTGTTCTTAGACCACGAGAGAGGCGCCAGCAGGGCGAGATTTTCTTTGGGTCTGCTCCGTTCAGGATTTTTTGGAAGAGGTTGAGGATAACTTGAGAGTCTCCTTCCACTATAAGCTTGGTGAAGTGGTGCTTTAAGTCCAATTGTAGCCATGTGGTTAGCCCCTAAAGTTCTGATGCATTGTTGGTAGTATGTCCTAAATTTCCTATTGTAAGGAGGAGACTGCTTCCCTGATGATTGCAGAACACTTCCCCAAACCCCACTACTCCTGGGTTTCCTTTGGAGGCTCGATCAAAATTAAGCTTAATGAAGTCCAAAGGGGGGGGGGGGGACCAATGGAAAGGGATGTCTCCTCGAGGAGAAGGACGAGGAGGAGGGGGAAGACTTTGGTTTTTGCTGATTTTCCAGTTATTCATGATGCTTTGTTCCTGGGTTGGGTAGATCAAGTTTGTCTCATTCCAATGCTGCAAGTTGATTGTTTCTATTATATTGTGGAAAATCTGGGTCCAACCATGGTGCCAATCCTGCTGGGTGTTTGTGAATATTCTTTTGTTTCTTTCCTTCCAGAGTTTCCAAAGGATAAATCTTGGGAGCAACTGACAGATGCAATTTAGGACCAGTGACTAAAAGGATTCATCTCTCCATGCTTCAATGGTGTTTCTAATGTTATCCCTTTGGCGATCTGAGGTGTGCATTATGGTTGCACAATGGTCCCAAACTTTGGCACTGTAAGGGCAGGTGTTAAGAAGGTGATTCATAGTTTCTACCTCTGCTAGGAAGAGATGACAAATGGAAGGTCCTGTAAATCCCCTTTTGGTTATATTCTCCTAGGTGAGAATGCTGCCATGTGTCACCATCCATAGGAAAGTGCTTATTTTAGGCCAGTGTTTTAGGGACCAGATTTTGCGCCAGACTTCCCTTGGTGGGGGTGGATTCAAATTATCCTTTAGACCATAGGCCTCTTGGATGTTAAAAGTACCTCTTGGAGAGCTTACCCATTGAAGGATGTCCTCTCCTTGCAGTATGGTAATTTTTTGTTCAGTGGTCATTTTGTGCCAAGGTTGGAGGTCCACCTGTGCCTCGACGTGTAGGTCTTCATTGTTGGATTTCCAGTATCTCCAAGTGGCATTTGTGGGGTTATCCTTCCAGTAGTCTGCCACTATTGTCAGACCTACATGAGTTGTTGGAGGAAAGAAGGTAATGGACCAATCCTCCTGTGCTAAAACTAGTAGTTGTTTCCAGGAATCATTCTAGAAGAGAGCAGTCTGACCATTTCGAATTTCCCAAAAGGCATAGTTGACTATCAGGTGGAGATTTTTCCTATCTGTTTTCCAAATGAAGGAGCCCAGGGTGTCTTCATTCCAACGAATGAGATTTCATTCTGTTGTATTGTGGGTATACTTTCGTCGCCAAATCCTAGCCCAAAGGTCCTGAGGTCTTTTCATCCATCTCCACCAGATCTTGGCGCTGAGTACTTTGTTCAAAATAGAGGGATCTCTGATTCCTAGACCCCCTTGAATCTTAGGTCGACATAGCTTATCCAAACTAATCAGAGAAAATTTCTTCCCTGCTTTAAACCCATGCTAGAGAAAGTTTCTTTGCAAGGCTTTGATGGCATTAAGGATGGAGTTTGGGGCCGTGAGAGCTGAGAAAGTATAGACATGTAGAGATTGTAGAACTAATTTGAGGAAGATGAGGCAACTCGGGATGTTGAGAGCTCGATAGGTCCAAGAGGAGAGTCTTTTTGAAAAGGAGGTAAGGAGGCCTTCCCAAGAGATTTTACTGAGGGATTTATCGAGGAGGGGGATGCTAAGGTACTTGGACGGAAGGGAGCTTCGAGTGAATCCCAGGATGTCTAAGATGTGGATCTGAATCGACAAAGGAGTATTGAAAAAGAAGATCTGGGATTTGTCCCATTTTATGTCCATCCCCGAGGCTTCAAAAAGAAGATCTGGGATTTGTCCCATTTTATGTCCATCCCCGAGGCTTCAAAGAAGGTATTGATGATTGAGATAAAAGTGAGGGCCTCTTGAACTGTAGGGGAGCCCATCATCAGAGTGTCATCCACAAATTGGCTATGAGAGATCGGGGGGTTGATGCCATGCAGGGGAAACCCTTTTAGTGTCCTGTTTGCTACCGCAACCTGAATGGAGCGACTAAAGCCTTCTGCCAAAATGATGAAGAGGAAAGGAGAAAGGGGGTCCCCCTACCTAATTCCTCTAGTGGGAGAGAAAGGATGAGAAGGAACTCCGTTGATAAGGATTGAGAAGAAGGCCGTGGAGGTGAGGTTCAGAATCCAGGCAACATAGGAGGGGTCGAAACCAAAGGCGAGGAGCATAGCCCACATATAGTCCCAAATTAACTTATAAAAATTGTTGGAAAGGTCCAATTTTAGGAGCATATCTTGAGTTCGGGTCTTCTGAAGAGAATGAATGACTTCACGGGTGAGGATGATGCTATCCAGGATCTGTCTACCCTCCACATACCCCGATTGTTCTAGCGAGATGATGAAGAGAAGGAGGGGCTTGATTCATCTTGCTATCACCTTGGTTAGGAGCTTGTAGATGACGTTACAGAGGGCGATCGGCCAGAACTACTTAGGATGGTTTACACACTCTTGTTTGGGGATGAGAGTAAGGAAAGTAACATTAAGGGATGGGAGGACCTATCCGAAGAGTCTGGAGTCTTCAATGATCTCCCATACTTCTTCTCTAAGCATTGGCCAACAATGATGGAAGAAATCATACGTGAAGCCATCTGGTCCTGGGGATTTTCCCTTGGGGGTGTCCTAGAGAGCCTGATCAACTTCTTCGAGCGTGATGGGTCGAAGTAGGGCCGCGTTCTATTCCTCAGAGATTAAGGAGGGTATGTGCTACATGGTCTATGGTATTTCTTGAGATCTGTCTCTCTGGGGCTTCGACAGGAGGTTTTGATAATAAGTGACCAACTCTTCTTCTAGTTCCTCATGAGTGTGCTTGATCTGCCCGTTATCTGAGATGAGTTGTGTGATATGATTAGCATGCCTTCTTTGGATGGTGGACATATGGAAAAACTTGGTGTTTCGGTCGCCCTCTTTGAGCCATTGGATATGAGATTTTTGCTTCCACAAGATTTATTCTTGGGCTTTTCTTTCCTCCAACTTTTGTCTGATTGCTTCTTCCTATAGCTTAAGGGGTTCAAATAAACCCGTGTCTCGGATTTGACTTTGAATAGTGTTCATTTATTCTGTTAGTTGTCTTTGGGCCTCAAAGATGTTGCCAAAAGTTTGTTTGTTCCAAGTTTTAAGTTTTTTCTTGAAGTTTTTGATTTTCTGTTGAAACCTATACATCTTGGATCCATTGGAGACAATAGCCTCCTCCCACTAGACGTGGGAATTCTGCTGGAAGTCAGGGTGGTTGAGCCAGAACTGCTCCAATATGAAGGGTTTGCGACCTAGAGTTGCCGAGATGTACAACCAGAGTTGGATAGGCCAATGATCAGATCCATGGACATCAAGGATTCTGGATTCCAAATATGTACCCTTCAGCAAGAGTGAGTCTGAAAGGAGGAAGCGATCTAGTCTGCAGGCTATTTGGTGAGATCCTGTCCTGTAGTTTGTCCATGTGAAGGTTCCATTGGAGTTGTCTGGGTCTAAGAGGCCTAGGTTGTCGATTTGGCACTGAAAGTCCCCCGAATTTGCTTCAAGCCATCACGTACCTCCTCTTTTTTCATCAAGGTTGCAGATCATGTTGAAATATCCTCCCAGGATCCATGTGTTCCTCCCTGTTAAAGTGGCTTGATGCTCCAGGCTGCGAAGGAAGGCCTGTTTTTCCCTTGAGTTGGATGGTCTATAGACATTGGTTAGATAACCTGGCTTGTTGGATCCAATGAGTCGGTAGGCTGCCGTGATAGACCATTTGGTTGGCAAGAAGTTTTCCACAGAGACCAAGTTTGGGTTCCAGAGGAGAGCCATCCCACCTACTGCACACATGGCCTCTATGTAGATTCCTTGCCCTTGCTTCCAGTAGTTGGGGAGGATCTTATCCAGCATTATATCTAGTTTTTATGCAATGAGCATATCTTGTAGTAGTCTTTGTTTACTATGACCATTGAGTCCCCTTATATTCTAAGAGATGACATTCATGAGGAGGAAGGGGGGGGAAGGGGTTGGAAACTGTCAGATATTAGATGTATCTGACCTAAGTTGACCATGACGTGTCCTATCTCCTAGATGAGCTTGCTGGTAGATTTTCGTCCTCTTTTCTTTTCATCCTTCTGAGGTTTATGTTGTTCTTTCGACATGTTTCCATGGATTCCTAAGCTTGCGCTATGTCTGACCATAGAGACGGCTGAAGAGTTGAGGAATATTTTGTGCACTTTTCTCAGTTGATCTAGTGGGATGGTATAGAGTTTGTGGTGCCTGTAGGCATGTTCTATATGCTTCAGGTCTACTCCTGCTAGATATTTCTCATCTAGTTCCATTTCCACTTCTCCGTCTTCTACCTCTGAGGGGTCCAGGGCTGCAGCAATAGAGCTGGTTGTGGGGATGAGTGGGGTTTTCCCTTGGTTTTCCTATGTTTTCCCTTTTGCTGGATTAAGGGGTGTTTTATCTGAGGGTGGGGCTTGTGAGGCTTCCAAGCCTTCTGGTTGTTGCTGCAAGATCCTGTATTGGTTGCTCGTGCTCAATTCCTTGATGTTATGGGTTGTTGATCGCTTTCCTCCTTGTTTGCGCTTTCCCGTTGCTAGTATGAATCCTTCTTTGTCTTTGTTTGCTTATGGGTTTCCCTCTTTGCTAGGCCTATTGAGGGGACAATCCCTAAAGAGGTGCTCATGCTCATGGCACTTTCAGCATCTGAACGGAATGTGTTCATAGTCGATGGTTTGCATCTAGTCCTCATCCTGGTATTCCAGAACGATAGATCCTGGTAGCGGCTTTGCAATGTTCAGATAGACACATATCCATGTGTAGGAGGTATACCTTCACTGCTTAGTGGCTTCTAAGGATTTGACGTACAATCCTCTAGTATTTCATATGCCTACCAGAACCTCTTCTAGCCAGAACTCCTACGACAAGGAATATAGCCTTAACCAGGCTGGGGTGTGTGCAAAGTCCTCCAATTCAGAGAAATTTGTTTTTGTCAAGAATCTCAGACAAAGACCCTCCAAGTTAAAGAAATACAGGCCACTGTCAAGGATACAATTTTTTTCTTCTAGGTTATGCAGGATTATGGTAAAAAAACCCTTGGAGCCTAGCTGCAAATCAAAGTGACCTTTGGACTTCCACCATTAATATATACATTTTACCAATTCCTTTTCTGAGGGCCAGAGCCCTAAATTTTTTTCTATTAAAGCATAGTCTCCCATGTATTTCTTTTGTTCCTCAATCCAGGGTAACTTACAATGTATTTTGGGGCTTGCGATGCTTGAGGGATACATTTCCCTGGTACCCAAGGTCAAGCCATACTTGCCAATGGTGTAGCTTTCCCTGAATGTATATCCATGTCTTGGTCTTTGAATGTCCCCTTAGAAATGAGTTGTGATCTAAGATCTGGGGGAGGTTCGAAGGATGGGAGCTTGAAGCCGCCTCTATTTTTTCCTTGAGCAGTTGCATCACTATAGGAAGGGCCTCTCGGCCTTCCCTCACTCGGAATCATTGTGCCCCTGCGGGGCGACGTGGTGCACCAGATCAGAAGTAACCCTAACCCTAGCGCATGTCATTCACTACTAAGTTATTGTTGATTATCATATATGATTATATTATGCTATGACTAGCATATCCTAGCATACCCCTCAAGAGGTTGAGAATGGGGAAAGGGCACACTAAAGTGAATGTGAGTGGTTATATTGTCCAAAGAATGGAGGTGTGTTTTCTTGGATGATCCATGAGTAACCAATAGAGGAACCCTTTATCATGTTCCATGTGTTTCTTATTCATTTGTATGTGGATGTTATTTATGCATTTAGTACCAATCAAAAGGAAGTTTCATTTAATT
>CBVK0100581027.1:0-11722 GCA_900067695.1 Picea abies | reverse complement strand
AATTTTGTCACCTCTCCAAAGATGGGCAGAATCTCTACCTCTCGACGCAAACTAGATGGTCATGGTGACCAGTTTCTGATCATTGTTTTGTTCATACTGTTTTGTTTAAGCTGTGACGCATTAAACTCTAAGTTTTTGATGAAATCCACCTGTTCTGGTTTCCCTTTTGTGGCAGAACAGGTGGCTAACAAATGGCATTGTATAGACATAAGCAGAAATTAATATAAGGATCTTACTTTTTTTACAATAAAAAATATTTATAAATGCCAGTATTAGAGAATCTAATAAGTTGAAAGAAATCTTAGATTTGTATGCAAAACTCATCCATTTGTGTCAATGGTTTGGACACTGATGCTCAACAGAGGTTATTGTTCGACTTCCCTTTTAGAGTGGTTAACCTCCAAGAAGGTCTCAAATATTTAGGATTTCCGCTTAAACCACATGGATATGGTAAAAGGGATTGGAGTTGGCTATTAGAGAGAAAAGAAGCTCGCATCGACCATTGGAGTAACAGGTGGCCTTCAGTTGGTGGTCATTTGACCTTGGTAAAATATGTTCTTGAATCAATCCATGTCTTTTGGCTTTCTCTTGCTTTTATCCCTAAAGGGATTTTAGAAGCTATCATGAAGTTACATTTCAATCTCCAGTGGTCTGGAAAATGCAAAAAAGACCGCATTCCTTTGGTAAAATGGAAGAAGATTGCAAAGCCCAAAGAACAAGGGGGCTGGGGTTTAAAGAATGTGCATGTATTTGGTTTATCTTTGGGCACTAGAAATCTGTGGAAGGTTTTGACAAAAGGTGACCCATGGAGAGATATTTTTAAACAGAAATATACGGCTTGAAATTATTTTCTAGATTGGATAAGAAACCCAAGTAAATCTTCAAAGAACGTGTCAAATCAATGGAAAGCAATAGTGAGATCTTTCTCGGTGATTGGAGACTATCTAGCCTGGAATGTAGGATCTGGAGAAAGAGAGAGACTTGGTTCTGATGTTGTCTTGGGATGCAGAGATAGGCCTTATTTGACCAAGGAATCCATTGACTCTCTTAACCAAAGGGGCTACTACACTTAAGTCAAACAGCAGATAAAGTCAACACTAGAATGTGGAACCAGGGTTAGCGTGATGCAAAATCCTTGGACTAGAAGATAACCAAACAATAGATTGAAATAAATTGTCAGTCGTCTTAAGAAGGCTCATATCAGATTGAAGAATGAACCTGATGCTTGAGCTTGGGCCAAGAATAAGGCGTGGCGATTACACTGCAAAACTAGGTTACAAAGTAATGTTTGATTCAATAAATAATGAATCCTGTTGGTGGTGGAAAAGCATTGACGAAAATTGAAGGCCCCGAAAAAGACCAAATTTCTGCTTTGGTTGGCCTTAAAAAACAGGGTTTTGACTTGGGATGTGCTGCAAGGAACAATCAGGGTCCTGATATTTGTATGCTGTGCAGAAATGATTGTGAAACAAATGTTCATCTCTTCATACATTACTCATACTCGCGAGTAGGAAGTAAAAAACCTAACAGGAGTAGATAATGCATGGCTTGACAATACAATTGAAGAATGTTTGAGAGCTTGGTTTCAGAAAAAGGAGCTATCAAACTCTAGAGCTATCCTGTGCTTGGTCTTGACTCTTGAGGGATATCTGGCTGGCCTGGAATTCAACCATCTGTGAGGATACGCTGATTCCTTATTTTCAAGTCTATGCTCAGATTTATGCTATGGATCAGAAGTGCATTATTCAGGAAGAAGAAAAGATCCAAAGGCAAATTCAATAGGCCCAAATAGACAGCTCCTATTGTTGGGATTACTATGATGGGGCGTTTCAAAGCTGTCAAAATTTCAGCAGTGTTGAAGGAGTCTTATACTTCATTTTATAAAATATAAAGCAGGACTGGATGCTGCGTCTAATAACTCAGATGAGCTAATGGCATTAAAGCTTCTAATGAAATCTGCACTGAATAGAACTGTCCATATTTTTGGAGACTTTGCTTTGGTAATAAGTTGGATGGTTGGAAGTTGGAACTTCACTTATTCAAAATGTTGGGCTCAGACCTCTGGGAGACAGTTTAAAAGAGATAAGTTCTAGTTTTGACTCCATTTCTTAAACGCATGTATTCAAGGACCTTAACATGGTGGCTGATACCCTTGCCAAAGCTGGTCAATTCTTAAGTGAAGGACAGATGACCCTGAATGAGTTCAGAGAGGGCCCCTCTATTGTCACTACTCTACACGTTCTAATTATAAATTCATATGTTTTGCATATGTTTTTTTCTGTATTACTGGGAAGCTTTTATTCTTTTTCAGGGAAATTAGCACAGTGGCCAATACCCTTTCCAAAGGAGTTCAATTCTTAAGTGAAGGCCAGATGACCCTGATTGAGTTCAGAGAGGGGTCCTCTATCATCACTACTCAAACATTCTGATTATATGTTTTGCATTTCTTGTAACTTTTTATCTATATAATTGAGAAGCTTTTATGATTTATGCTTGTATGTTTTGGATGAAGTCTATATGGCTTACTCTCCCATAGAGGAAAATATTTCGTGGACTGTCTTGTAAAGCAGTGAAGGATCTTTTCCTCTATCAGTTTTTCGGGAATCCTTATGGATTAAAAACTTTGTTGACTACAACCTTTGGTGACCATCAGTTTTGATGGAAAATCAAGGACTATATGGAAGTGCTCTATGCACCTAAAAGATGTAATTTTCATTCTGACTCTGAATAAAAACTACGTTCTTTTTTCTGTGAAAAAAAAGAAAGCGACACATACACACCAAAAGGTTGATCTTTTCCACTGAACATGGTCTAGGGCAACGACCCAGTAAAAGCATAATGCTAAGATAAGATTCCCTCTCTCACAAGAGGGTATTTTCCATGGACCTGACCTTTGAACGTAATAAGACCTTGTCAATCATAGTTTCAAAGCATGGTGTGTGAGCTCCAAACTCTACGTAGATAATCTTTGTGGGCATACTCTGCTCATAATAGATGGCAGAAGAAAGGAAGAAAGTTTGAAACATCTCAAAAAGCATTGAAGGACAGATCAGAGTATCAAATAGCCCTTGTTTGGTGCCAGCATTTTAGAAGAGGAGCATAAAACTCTATCTCCAGAAATAACAAGGAGGCATAATGTCATATCTCTAGCTCTATTATTGGGCATAAAGTCGGTCTAGGCCCTAAAAATGGAACACCAATGTATATATAAAAGCCAAAGACATCTATTGACCAGCTTTCTGACTGTGATCGTGAGATTCCATCTTCTCAGGTTAAAAGAGTGGCATTGAAAATCATGACCTTGGTCTTGCCAAAATTGAATTCCAACTTCTAGACTTACATAAGCCTACCAAAGCATCAAACTGTCATTGTAGTCACACTAGTAAGGATGAAAGGAGAACGTGATTTACAAATAACAGGGTAGATATCAAGACTAAATACAACCAGCAGCAATCATTTGTCTCAATCATAGATGAAAAAATCGACAACATTGCGAAAAATCACAATGTCAAACAAGAAATGAAAAAAAGCCTAGAAAATATCGTGATATCATGATTTTTAGAAGAAAAATCGTAATTTTTCAAGAAAAAATTGACAAGGCTTGAAAAAAGACCAGTATAAGCCCGAAATTTGACGTTTTTGGTCATTTCTCTAACTTTATTTTTTGTTGGAAACCATAACCAGCAATATTAGTTAAATATATGACATCATTGACATTGAAGTTGATCTAATTACAAAATTAAAGATGCTTATATAGCTTAGAGCAATATCCATATGATGATGGAAACAAATAAATTTTGAAATCAATATTACAGGCTAGTCACCATATATAGATGCAAGCTTATGAATGTTGTTAAAATAAGATCCTAAAATTTAGAAATATGAATATTTCATTATTTGTTTACAACTTTATCAAAATCATACATTTGCAATCTATAGGACTTTAAGATCATCCTTGTGATATTGGGATTTGCCAAGACTGTTGTTGTATGTTAAGATTTGGTGGGCAACAAAACTAGAATAATGTAGTAAAGTTTAGAATAATTTTCTACGAGAGAACTTTAACAATGTTAGCTGATACAAGAGTAATAATTAGGAAAATACAGATAGAAAGTTTAATCATCCCAATACACATCACTAATACACTTTTTAAATATTAAAATATGAGCAACATTTTCTATCATGGCACCATTTGTTGGATATTGCTTTCAACTCTATTATATTGTCCATAAAGGTATTTTCCAAGTACATTGACAATTTTTCTTTTTGACATGAACCAAATTGTATTAAATTATATTTATTTCAAGCTGACCAATGCAATGAACTAGATGGTTCATAAATCCATATTTTGCACACGAAGTGCAAAATGAAAGCCCACAAAGCACACAAAGATATATGAAATACATATTTGATATTGAATTGATTGATGATCGATACAATTACAATGGAGTGTGTATTTACACACAAAAAGTGATAAGTTGTGCCTTTTGGTAAAAGGGTGACTTATCATAATTAGGGTATCGGGAGCATGGGTTTTGGGAGCAATCTACCTCTAGAACTGCACTTCCAAGTGATTTCAATACAAGGTTATGGGATTGGAATTTAATCAAGAGCATCAAGCTCTCTATGTATCCTTCACTCAAGCCAAAACCACCGATTTGACATGTCAAGCTTTCTGCCTCATTTTAACACATGATTAGCCACTTTCAACAAAACTGGAGGTTGTTGAATTGAGAAACAACTTTGTGGATGGACTTGTATCCACCAATAGCACCAAGCCCTAGTACTAATGTTCCTGGAGGATCGAGGTAGAGGCCAAAGGAGGAGATAGACGATGCTACTGATGATGAGTATCCCATATAGGGGATGATTTTGATGATGTGTAGATATTTGTGGTAGCATGATGTTTTTTGGACTCTGGAGGCCATTTAGAGCCTTATTGCTAATGTATTTTGTTTCAAATATGTATCACAGTTAGTGCCATTTTGTTATATTCACCCTTAGATGCTATATACATGAGCAAACTTTGCATATTTGGTGTCTAATGGTCTGGATTTGCATTAATGTGTTTGTGTGTGTGTGTAATAAATTTACAAGGTGGAAGGTGGAGACCAAGAGGTTTGTTATGGAGGAGGCACCTCAATGGTTGCATGAGGAGTAGGGGTAGGAGGGAGAAGAAGACTGAGAGTGAGGACGTTGATGTGCCAACCTCAACACCACTTTCTACATAGAGTGAGACACCCACCAATGGCCATGTGTCTCCATCCACAATGCTTCTTCTATGAGAGGACGAGCCATTCCTCTCTGTTGTATTCATAGAACTGATCAAATTGTTTATGATTTGGAAATTGTTCTTGTTTTCTATTTATAGATATGCTGTCCATGCTCCTGATCTGAGTTGTCTTGTTTAAAATTTAAAAGAGACTATTGTTTTCATCTTTACCCTAGAAAACTAACATCCACAATGCTTCTTCTATGAGAGGACGAGCCATTCCTTTGCCCATGAAAGCGGTATAGGGAATCGATAGCTAGCTTCTAGATTAATCATTGTAGATGACTCACGATGATGAGATACATTTATTATATATATGATGTCATTTTGTATTTATTACTCTTGAATGGACAACTATCGGGGTTTGGTATCGAGAGTTGATGTTTGAACTTTGATTTATCATTTGGCATTCAGTACATCATATATATCGGTGTTTTTTTCATATTTATGTGGCAGTGTGTTTATTTGATGTTGTTGTTGGTTTATATGTTTAAAAATATGGAAAAAAATGGATTTATTTTGTATTTTTGCCACAATTTGCCAACTTTTTCACCAATCTTGTTGATAAGTTATAAATTAAGGATAGAGAGCATCAATGTTAACAGACACATTGGTTTGACCCAGCCCATTAGTCAAAATGCATTGTTACAGTCCGTCGACCAGTAAAATTTTCCAAGACCACATTTTGACCAGCAAGTAGTCACAATCAAACTTGAACATGACAAGTACTCACAAGTCATTGATGGGTCAACAAGACTCGTTGACCCACCTAAAAATTCGCTGGGGCAATCTATAAATGCCCAGAAATTACTATTGTTTTTCCAAACGTATTTAATATTTCTGCAATAGTCGAGCTTTTCCCAAGCCAAGTCAAACTCTTGACTCTGTTGCCTCGCAAGATTTTTGAACGCACTGACACTTGTAACAATGGAGAGCATTCTTATTTCACCCTATTATGAATATCCTATGATAACCAACAAGGTGCATGAATTCCACCTATCACAATCTCATATAGGACCATAAATTCCCAAAATAACCTCCTTGGATAGTGTAGTCTAAACATGCTACAGTTTGGACCTTTTCCGGTCATCTTTTTCCGACAATTTTTGCCCAAAATCAGGCTACGAATTGCTAGAATCGCAGATTTCAATTGTTGAGATTGCACAATCCGGGTGCAATAGGGGTTTTTGAGTGAATCCATTTTTGCAATCAAAAATGCGAATCCAACAACAAATAATTGCAATTCCAGCAATTCTTCCATTGCTGGATTCCAGTGAGATCGCAGGAAAAAGACCAAATGGTAGAACATTTAGACTTCTTCTCCTTGGAGGGTTGTAAGTTGTAACTGATGAAGTTGCTCTAGGAGTTGCTCAAGGAACTGTGGCAAAAGCCATTTGAAGTCCACAAAACAACAATAGACTTCCATGCAGTGAAATGATGCTTCATATCCTCAATAATACTCTTGACTCTTGAGAACAAATATGTGGTCAAGGGTCTAATATTCTTTACAAAACCTTCCCCTTCCCTTGGTTTGGAGGCCACCTAAAACAATATCAGTGCATAGGCATGATTTTGCAATTCCTGCAGGTTGAGCATGAGTCCTAAATCAGACTACTCTTTCATCACTGTTTTAACTTTTATCACCAAAATGGTCGCCAATATGTTATCATGAGATGTGTTCTCACAGAAATATGTCTCATACAGTTCAGTAAAGTCACATTTTATTAGTCAACCTTATACATAAGTTTCTGTTGTCCATCTGTAGCAAGAAAGCCCTTTCTTTTCTTCATCTCTGTGGCTACTCAATTTAATGGGGGAGAGCACTTACATCACTAGCAACTAAATTTGTAGCTTAAAAATACATGCAAGAATTATTTTCGATACTAAAATTGTGCTACAACAATGTTCTGTGAAAACCTTACCTGTCCAAGAACCAGCACTACATTTGCATTGAATGTATCAATTGCTTGCAGAAGTAACTGCATTCATATACAAAACAGTAACGCAATTATTCAGTACCATTCAATATTCCATGCAATAACATAGGGCATATTGCATTGCCTTTCAACATCAGACATAAAATGGACTTGGACACAAGATTTTTAGAGTCCAACACAGTGACATTTCTAATAAATACCTCATAGCCAATGCCTTCCACCCACCCCATTGTATTGATCACCATGCCTGCTGCTCGAGATTCCGCATTACCAGCAAACTGCTGCTCCAAAGTTCTAGCAAGTTCTTTTACTACTGCTTTGTACAAACCTGGGTTCACACTGTCTGAGCAATTTGTTTAATCCTTGGCTTTTCACTTAAGAGATTGACACACTACTAGAAACTCAATGCTGACATTCTTACAATAGCCCAAACCTTGCTTAAAGAATCAATTAAAGCTAATTTCTGAACAGTAGGATTCCAGTGAACCCTTAAATAATGATGCTTTACCTTGGTGTTGTGTGCCCATAAAAGTAGACAATAGGCATCTCCAGAGGTATTCCTTCAATAGGATCAATTGGCATTTCAATGGGGGTCGCAGCAATGCATCCAGGAATGGATATGGATCCTTGCCCAATGTCCAGATCCACGAAAGTTGGCTTCCAACTAAGCCTTGCAGCCCAGCTAAGCAACATCCTTGCAAGAGAGCTCTTTCCGGAATCAGTGGGCCCGACCACAATTACCCTCGGTCCCTGCATGAGCACATCACTTAATTTATTACAGGAATCAACCTAGTGTTCTCATACTTACATTGGGTCATGCTACTATGCAGCCATCTACAAAGAGTCCTATAATAGGCATTCCTTAAATGATTTGCACAACTAATCACAAGGTTGCCAGAAAAAAAGATGTAAGAACAGGCATGAGCGCAGAAGCAGCAAAATCTCCAGATTTTAGGACAAGGGATTAACTGAATTAGGGAATCTCTCTCAGGAAATTGATACTCTCGGTGGATTCTAGGAACAGTTGTAGGTGGGCACTGAATTTAGAAGGATGCAGTAATTTAGACTATCAGTATTATTGAAAGGCCATGTCTGCATACTTCGCTATTGCCAGAAAATCAAACACAAAAATCACAAAACCCCTGCAACAAAGACAAGGAAATGCACATAGAGCTTTCAATGCAGAAATGAAGTGGGGCTAAAGAGTGAAATAATGTTCAGATTATAAGCATGTCATGTTTCCTACCTTAGATTCAATTATTTTGGTATCCATGTCAGACATGACAGTTTAACCAAACGAAGGCAAAGGCCATGTCAGCCATGTGCCATTTCTTCCACAACACATGTTCACGGATTTGTAGATTGTTTTTCAGCCATTCATGAGGCAAATGAATCATTTGAATTAAGAATTAAAAAGTAAACCAATATAAAATTCTATAGTAGGATTTCTCATTTGATCTACTCCTTTACTTTTACATAACAAAATGTTACTACCTGTGATTCTGAATGATTAGAAGGATTAGAAATTGATGCTTCCTTGGCACGAACTCGACGACGTTCCAGCACAGCATGCACATTGACATAACTCACCATAGGTGTCTGCATCATGTGGCATTTGTCAAAATTATATAAAAGAATAAAATAACCAAACTAGAATACCACCCTTTCCTCTCTTTCACATAAAATATAATACAAGGAAACCTGCACCTCCTAACCAACTGCACCAAGAAGCTAGAAATGAACATTTGATTACCTCATCTGCAACATATGCAACCTCTGCTATACCATCTACTTCCACAGTAGCACCATTCCATGTGAAAATCTAGAAAGTCAAAAAATTATCAGAGCTAGATCTATAAATTTCAGAAATCTAAACCATGTGTTATCAGTTAAAATCACTTGAAAGTTGAAACACACATAATTCAATTCAGAGTATTTTGATATCCTAAAGTTGGACTGATATAAGTAAACCATAAATCTCAACACATACAAGAGTTAGTTGGAAGTAATCCTAAAAACGCTCCTCAAAACCATGGTAACTCCAATAGAGTATAACATTTCAACCTAAGCAACCACTCTATACAGGGAAACTACTTTTGTATACCAAATTTGAAGCAAAAAAGTCTTTCAAAAAAGCATTACACAAGGGAATACCAAAAACAAACAGATCAATGAATTTCAGATACCTGCTTTTAAGTTTTGATGCCTTAGCCTCTTGGGCTAGGTCATTTTACTGAAAGAACAAGATGAGAACCAAAAAGATAAAAAATAATTTTCAGGGATTCGGATCTGGATACGGATATGGATCCACCAGATTTTTTAAAAGCAAGGATCCGGATACGGCGGGGAAATGGCAGGTACAAACAATATAAATATATTTTTTATAATTTTTAAAAATAAAACTTGCATAAAAATTTAAAATATATAACTTATTTATACATTTATAATGATATAACACTTACATAAAATAATTAATATATTAGAATTTAGATTTTATTATTTTAACAAGAGCATTTTATTAGTATATATATAAATTTATAAGTTATAATTTTAACTTTAATATATAAGTTAATAAATTATAATAACAAATTTATAAATAACATTAATATATATAAATTGTTTAATATAGCTTTAATATAACTTAAGTTTAATATAAGTTTATAACTTTAATATATAAGTTTTATAACTTTAATATATAGGTTTATAGATTAATTATTGATATAAGTTTATAAATTATTACTTACAAGTTTATAAATTATTACTTATAAGTTTATAAATTATAAAACTGGTTGATCCGTGTAACATCCCCCTCAAAAATAATACTAAAAAATTCGCTACGAACCAGACAACGTTGAAGGGCTCGACCCAACGAGCATTAAGCTAAGAAACTAGATGCGCATTAAGCAAATGAACAAGTTAATGAATGGAGGGCTCAACCCAACAAACATGTCTAGGAAAAGAATGTGCAACCAATGCTCTGGCATATTCTAGGGCATCCAACAACTTTGGTGTGGGAATGGAGTGTAGGAATAACTGGTGAGCAAATGAAACCCTAGTTGCTGCCATGAGAATTCACTAAGGTCTGCCATCCAAGAAGTATTAGAAATGCTCTTCATCATTTATTATTTTATTATTAAAAATGTTATTCAAAACCCTACTCACTGCCAATATTAGATTGTTATTAGGTTTCAAAGTAGATCCTGGGCAAATCCAAATCCAATCCAAGGATCCATCCCCTAGGATAGTCTGGTCTAGCAACATTGGATAAAAACTAGTTCAAGTAACCTTTACAACAAGGGTGGCTCCAATCCATATCCAATCTAGGGATCCATCCCCTAGAATTGTCAGATCAACTAGTTCACATAACCTTTACCATGAGAGTGACTAGTGAATTTTGCTCATAATACCAAGGGATAAAAGGATATACAATTTATTCGATAAAAACAAGGTTGATGATAAGAAAAGACACACTCCTAAATTGGTGGACTTAAATAAAGATAAGATTATTTTACTAATGTCCAGGGAATGACCAAAAAAGTAGGTCAACGAGACAAAAAAGTACATCCTATGTAAATACATAGTGGAACTACAAAATCAGCTCCTATTGCTAGGCTATCAACAAAAAATGAGTCTAGTATATAGCTAAAAGAAGTACAACGTGAAGCAAAGTCGTAACAAGAATATGTCAGGGCATGTTGGAACTAGAAACCAATGCCAAAAGAGGGGGTCGATGTAGTGTTTGATAATGTTGTTTGGAGAGTACCCAAAGCTAAGGGAGCTTAGTTGTGAAATCTTCGAAAGAATCCTAGGTGGAGCCTACGATCAAGTATCACTCCTAACAACCAATGTTGGGGAGCTGTGGGGAGAGGAGGGGGGGTGAGGGAATCTCTGAATGGAGAATTGTCTATTCAACAAAGCCTAGAAAGTACTCTATGCAAAAGGAGTTTGCTTTGGGCCCTCCTAGAGTTGTTGATCTGTTTGTTGATCTAAAGGTATCTGTACCGAGGTTTGGGACGAGAGCTCCTTAGAAGTCTCATGGAATTCACTTGAGGGCAATCGTGAGGAAATTCAAGTTCTCACCAATCTCATATATGAAGACACTTGGACCTCTACATGTCACTTGTTGCCCCAAGCAGGTGGGACAACAAGGAAGAAAGAGGCTACCCTCTTGAAAGGCTCTAGCCAGAGAGGTCCACATAGAGACTGCAATCTAAGCTCGAAAATCTCCCTCGAGTAAAGAGCTAAACATATCTAATTGTTAAAATTAGGGAGAAGAAACAGAAAGTATACCTTTTTCAAATTTCTGAAAAACTAGATCAACAAGATCATAGTAGATCTTAAATAGAACAAAAATCAATAGGAAGACAGTAGATCTGAAACTTAAATCTGAACCATAGATATCTAAGTAAGCAAATCAATAGATCAAGTTTTTGAGCAAGCAAATCAATAGATCTAAACCATAGGAAAACAATAGATCTAACTTTCTGAGTAAGCATGACAATAGATCTAACTT
>CBVK0100581026.1:0-11722 GCA_900067695.1 Picea abies | reverse complement strand
ATTATGTTCAAAATTATCCAGTTTGTGTTGCTAGTGTTACCCCTAATTTTAGATGAGGCCTACACTAATATTTCTTCACTACTCTTGTGATTTTCATCACAAAGGTAGGTTTACAAGTTGATCTTTGGATGGCCTAGGGGTTGTGATTGCATTTGATGAGACTATTAGTGATGTAGTCATGGATGGCTAGATGATGTCGATGCTCTATTTGTCTTGGTAATTGGTTTCATTTCATACCATTAGACTTGGTTGTGAAGTCCCTTATATGATCGGTTGATGATACATGTTGATGTATGACTCCCTTGATGGAACACCCTAGCAATGTTTGGCTAAGCTAATATTGTATTGGCATCTTTGTTTTCTTGGAATTATCCCCTTGATATGACTTGATTTCACATTCATTTAGGTTGATATGGTATAGCATGGTGTGATGTTCATGAGGTGAATTCCCTTGCTCATGTTGAGGATTTATACACATATTATGGTTTTTTATGACATGTATTACACCCTCATGTCGAGCGTTTCCCTCTTCTACATATTTGTATGCCCTATTACTTCGTGGAGGAGCTTGCCATGGAATGCCCTTGCCTTGTGGGATGATTTGACACTTGTTTAGGTGAATTTTGGATATTAATCAGCATCCCATGTGGAGCGCTCACCCTCCTTTCATACATTTTAAGGGATGGTATTATTTACACGTTAAGTGATGGTCTTATTTATTGATTGATGAGGGGTCACCCCTTTTTTTGTGGATTTAGTTTATCATTGAAGGAATTTCATATGTGTTCTTCATATACAATTTTATGCCTTATTTCATGGATCCACTTGCTTGGAACTTGTTTTGAGGAATACATCCACCATTTGAGGCCATTCTGCACTTTTCCATTCTTTGTTTGACGGGATGTTTCTCTTGAAAGTTTCACACTTTCTATCATTGGAAGTTTGACTTAATTCAAACTTCTAGTTTGTGGAGATGTCCACCTTTGGATGTTACATTTCATACCTTTTATTTCTTGTTGATGTGACATCTCACATTGGGATCAAGAGGTTTCATGGTTTTATGTCCTAGATCATGAAGGAAGATGCCCACTTATGGATGTTGCTTGCACTTATGTGTATGCTTATTATTGAGAACACCCACATTTCTTGGAGCCTTATCACACTTCCTTTCTTTACAATTCCTTATGTGGGCACCCAGCCTTGCCCAAGCCATCCTAAAAAAGTTAAGTCGAAGCCAAAATTTCTCCTTATCCGGCATCTTACTCGTCTTCTTTCCTAGTGCTCCCTTGTGTGGCCATTTTCATGCCTTTCATGTGGGTGGGTGCACCTCTTTCCAACTTGCCTTACATTGTGTTTGGGCGTTCTTCCTTCTTTTTGTTACAATTCCTCTTGTGGGTGCCCCTTTTGCCAACTCTCCTTTCCTTTCCTTTGGGAACCTTGCCTTGTTTTCATTACGATTCCTCATGTGGGTGCCCCTCTTGCAAACTCACCTTGCATTGTGTTTGGGTGCCCATCCTTTTCCATGTCATCTTGAATGTAATAATTATCCCTTATAACTCTTATAACCCCTAACCTATAATAGGTATACCTCCTAATGCCTATTTCCTACCTAACCCCTAACATGTATGGCCTGTAACCCTCATAAACTCTAGATTCTAACTCTCAAACCCTTATAATTGTATAACTCCTAACACTTATAATGATTCTTGAATTTAATGCCTAATCCATAATGTTTGTAACCCTTTACCCCTATAACATTAAACCCTTATAATACCTAATACCAAACCCCTAACCCTTATGAAAACTATAACCTCGAATCATTAAAATTATTAAACACTATAACCTTTAAACCACTACCTCTTATGTATAACATATATAGCATAATGTTATAACACATATCACATGTATGTTATAGCATATATGTAACATACATGTGATATGTGTTATAACATAACTATACACAACAAAACAAAACCGAGAACCGTGTGGTCCCATTCACACTCTACTATTCATTTTAATGATACATGTACCTACGCGCGAGACCATCGAGATTAGGAAATTTGGATATCTGAGGGGGAGGGAAATAGTTGCACATGTGCACGATACTGTCGATATCAGAAAATTATGAGATTGAGGGGAGGGAAATAGTTGCACCTACGCACGAGACCATCGAGGGATATCTATGAAATTGATCAGGTGATGCCGATACTGAGGGAGAGGGCAAGGATGATGAGTACCTCTACACACTCGAATTCAAATTGGGAATAAACTTGAATTATCCATTATCCTACGTTTTATTTTGTGTGAAGTTATTTTTGCATACCAATCTGAACAACCAAGTTAAGGCCAATTTGAACATTTGTAACCCTAGGGATTGGAAAACATGCACAATTCTTCTCAAAAAATTCAAATCTCTTTAACTGGAGAAAACCATTTTGAAAACCCCTTCAAAACTCTAGAGAAACCCATTTTGAAAACCCCTTCAAAACCCCTTCAAAAATATAGAGAAACCCCTTCAAAAACCCCTTCAAAACTTCTCTCAACATCCATGGGTTTACCAAACCATGTTAGCTTGGCCCTAAATCAAGCCTACACCTGCATCAACTCTCACACTTAATTTGCATCCCTATTTGCACCTAGTTCTGTTGCATGTATTCTCTTAGTACCTAGGTGTGGACCTTGGGAATACCCTTACGCCAATGTTAGATTAAAACATAGGCATGCACTATTTCCCTTCTTGTGCCTCCACTAGTTCTTTTTGTGTCACAACTACAACCAAGCCCTGCACCCACCACATTGACACCAAAACTCTAGCGAGCACCTATGACACAATGAAATAGTACTAGGCCTATCCTTGGAAAACAATATTATTAATATAGTGTCTTTATATATATTGAATAAACAACTCAAGGATGAATGCCTCATCGAGTTCAATCTAATTCTAATTCTACTAAATTTGATGTGCACTTACTAGTTTTTGAAAAATATGTGATCTTTGGTATTTTCCTTAAAATGGATTTTGGAATTTTTAAAATAATTTATTTGTCATCACCAAATTATGGAAGTGAATTTTTAGCATTAGGAGAAATATGTCTCACTTGTGCATTACAAAATAAAATTGTTGACCTTTCCTATATTAAAGAGTACATAAGAGACCCCTCCAGGAAATATGTGGATGAATTAATAGGGCATTGGGACCTCTTCAACCCCAAGATGAAGTGAAGGAAGTATACATGGAATAACCAAAGACTATGGTTTGGGAACATTTCAAAGAAGCTAGAAAACTTCATTATTCAAAGTTATTTCCTCTTGAAGAAACATCATCTCATCCACATCCTCACAAACCAATTTCCATTTATATACAAGTACAGAGGTTTACGGGTTGATTCCTTTCAAGTTTAAACCTTCATGGATGTAGAATTAGTGAGCTTAGGAAATCATTCAACAAGTATGAAAAACTCCAATTCATTTCTTTTATTCATTGCTTTAACTAATTGTAGTTGTAGACAGATACAAGAAATAAAAGACACGTCTTTATCACAGTGATATGGAAATAAAAACCATCACAAATACAATGAATGGGTGTACCTTGGAAGAGAGTATGCCAACAAAAAATGGCTTTGGTAATCTGTCAGAAAGCATTGTAACTATGACCACATCTCGTAAAGGTGATGCCCACAATTAAATATGCAAAGACATTTATTCACACCATGAACACATTTATTCACACCATGTGGGTTCAGACTCGGTACCTTGGTACCAATCATAATAATTAGTGGGTGAGCTCACATTTGGTAGATATTTCCAATACTTATTTATAACCTAATGGATTTTCCCATGCTCGACCACATCTCATTACCACATTATGGAGAATTTGTATGGTGGTCTCTATAATCATAAAAGTTTACTATGTTAGAAATGATGACATTTGATTCAATGTTGTATAGGTGTACTAAGTGAACTATGACATTTGCATGGTATTTTTAAAAGTTGGGTCATTTTTCTTCCATTTATTTGCATAATTAGCTCATACTTTTTTTCATCAGCAGTGCACACATAGTAATCAATCAACAAATTATTTCTTTGCTTGAAACTTATCACTCTTTCCAATAGGTAGTTTTCATCGAAGTTAAAATTCTTTCATTTCATTTTCCTCTTGCATGGTTTAAAGAATCAAGTTGAAACACCATCAGTTTCTCAACCACTCCTTTGAGTAACAATAGCCTAAAATCAAGTGCTAATTAAAATTTATCTAGCAAATTTTCTAGCGCTTTTCAAACCCATCTTATCTTAGGTGTAGAGATTTGGAATAGGATTGTGAGAATAACTTTCCAAAGATCCTAAACAAACATAAATATTTGAGTTAGGGAGTGAAATCCAGTTTCTATATCATTGACTTTGGGAATCCCTTCTAACACAAGGGTCAAGAAAGAGGTCTCATTGGGGCCAATAGTGTAATCAACCCTGCTTTGTTGGTCTTGGTGTTGATTGTCAACTTGCCCTCTCTGCTTTGGTATAGTAGGTGGTACCATAGAGGCCATAATATTTTAGACTTACTACCCAAGGTGAAAGCACAAGGAAGGTGGTGTTTTACCTAGGATTGAAGTTGGCTAGACTCACTCGGACTCCTTGGATGGTTTCCCACTACTCGGTGAGGTAACTTGCACCAGGGCATTAGTTCGTTAAGCAAATTTTGAACGTAACTTTCCCACCCGCTGAAACTTAGCCCCTTCATGCATCGATCCTACGATGTTGGATTCCATCACCAACTAGTTATTCTTTGTGAGAAGTTTTATTTGCATGCGTTACCCCTAGATTAATTAGCATGTGCTAGATTGCAATAGTGACATGTATGAAATCCATCCAAACATTTTCAAAGGGCTAGTTAGTGGAATATATTTTTATTTAATGTATTAAGGGATATCTTGATTAAAGAAGTCCCCACAAGGTAGTAGAGTATGAAATCAAAAAATTTAAGTGGCCTAATTAAATCAACATCGTCTTCATCTCCTAATATTTCCATTTCAAAACTAATGAAACATGCCCTAATAGAAAAATCAATTCTCACAATTGGTATGGAAGGGAATAGTGATGTCACCAAAGAACACTCTCATGTTGAAACATCTAAAAATACTCATTTCTATGAAATACATCGTCCCAATCTTACTACTCATTCCCTTTCTCCTACTCTACCCCTCTCTTTTGATGGTCTATATTATATACAATGCTACCAACAATTGTCTAAATGGAATGACCAAAATAGAAATGTCCAAGATGCTTGCACATGGGATGATGATGTCATTGTCACCTATGATACATGTAATTCCATGGGTATATTAAACCTGCAGTTGATAAACTATATTGTTAAAATCAAATCCACCTGCACTTCTATTGATTTCTTAAGCCAATCCCTTATCAACGAGTTCATCCATAACCAGGGCCACATGCATGAAATCCTTGTCAAAGATTTCATAAATTTGCATTTGTATGACACTATATTTTTTACTAACTATATCACAACCTAAGAATGATACTTATATTCTCTAAGATATCATAAATTTTCCCTTACAAACACTCATTCCCTCAAAAGTTTATTTTTCCATTGGAAAAAATGGTAGCCACATGTATGGCATGCAAGGAAAGACCTCAGTTTGTCTAGTGGAAAAATATTGTCAACAATTTCTTTCTTTCTATGATATATTTATGCATCAAAAGAAAAATTTTCTCAAAAATACAAAAAAAAATTTCAAATCCTTTGATTGTAAATCCTTTGGTATTTGTACTAAATCCAGTTGTCATTGTTCAAAGAAAAATAAAATATGTTCAAGACTCTTTTGTTAATCTATTTTGTCAACAATATCACCTTTGATTTTTTTTAATCAAAGTCGGGAAGTCTTTAGAATCTTCTTTACACCAAGGAAAACACTCTTTAAAATCCAATTCCATAAGCAATGTGTAAGGAAATATGAATGCTTCCTTTGCAGAAGGAAAGGAATTTGATGAAAAATGTCATGGCATAGCTTCTAAAATCCATTTCTTCTATGAATATTCAGCTAATCAACATTCATGAGATTATGTTGAGCATGATCATGAATTCAATGACGAATTTTTGAGATTCATGAAGATACTTACTCAAATATAGAGGCAACCAACATTGTAGAAGACAGAAGTATGGGAATCTTTGACACAAAAAATGTAGAAGAGAATTCATGCTATTTTTTTCAATGACTATATTAATCACCACCATGTTTTTACACTCATTAATATTACCACACTAGTATCTCATGAATGCTTGGATCCATCCAACTCCATAGTACCCTCTGTTAGAATGTGCTCATTTTACCATAGACAATATCACTATTTTCACCCAACCATAGGCTGAAGCCACCCTCCAAGCACCTTGACCTTGACAAAGTGAAGAATCCTGGTAGCAAACCAATAGCCAAGAAAGGCTAATGCACCAAGAAAGAAGTAACCAAATCTTATCAAAGAGTCCAACCCACAAAGATAGAAACAATGGCTTAAAAACTAGTGGCAACACCTTCTCCAGGACTTGCGCATAAGACTACCAAACTGCAGTGTGCACAAGTGTCTCTCTATGATTCTGAGAGTTGTGTCTAAAGTGAACACTGGAGCCCTGTATTTATACTAGCTCTGGAATACTGCTTGGGCCAACTTCTCATTCTGGGTACTAATTAATTCATATTAATTATCTCTCTTAGTTGACATCTCTTCTAGGGTTACATTCACTTATTTTCTTGCTTCTGGAATATTCTAATCTTGTCAAAGTTCACAATGGATGTTGATACCTCCCAAAGCTACCATAATATCATATCTCCCTCCCAGCTAGGGAGGCATAACTGATAATGGTCTTGAGCACAAACATACCATTCAACTGGTAGCATCATGAGCACCATCATTATTATCCAACTGGATAATATCCATGACAACTGGTATGATGTCAACTGATAGAACACAACTGTGTTTATCCATAGTAGTACAAAACTACTCAATCTGTGACACATAGTCACAAACAGTGGAACATATCCACCATAGTAGTATACCTCTACTGTCTGGAGACATACAGTCTCCATAACAATCATCTGATATCAACCTGTAGAGAAAACATTGTTATGATATAAACTGAATCATATGTGTCATTCTTCCACTCACATATGTGAGATATGAAAGAACATTTGTCCTCAGAGTAGAACATCAATGATGGGCTATCTGGACTATTCTTCTTAAGCAAGGAAGAATATTTTTTCTGATTTATGAGCCTGGACCATTCCCTATCTTGGGCCATTCCTCCGGCACTAAAAAAAGTAAAACTTGGAGAGAATGAGTCTGCCATAGGGAATGCAGTCTGCCATAGGGAATGCCTATCCCTGATTGTTGAAATTGGACCATTATCTAGGCCATTCCTCCGGCACTAAGAAAAGTGAAATCTAGAGAGAATGAATCAGCCCTAGGGAATGACTGTCCGAACCATTTCCTAAAGAAATGACTATCCTACACCAACCTCCAAAACGGACCATTCTTTGAAACTGCTCACAACTATGAGCTTCAAAAGAATGACCACTACTAAGAGTGATCATCAAGAAGAGAGATTGTCCTAGACTATTCCCCATGTTAAACACAATGATAAATTGTTGTTTATGGTACATCAACAATTCATTGAACAATTTTTATTACGAAAATGACCGTTCGATCTGGACCATTCTTTGAACTGGAAAATGCTTGTCCGTCAGAAATTTCAAACCACTTTCTGAACTGGAAAGGAACTTCCCAAGATGGACCATTTTTCAAACTTGAAAATGATTTTCCTCAATTCAATGATATGTCAGTTCTCTCTCCCAACCCGGAGACTCATTTCTTCCCCTTCATCTAAGGGAGTTATTTCCACGATCCCCAATTTGTCTCGTAAATATGCAAACTTTATTCTGGACAAAGGCTTTGTCAAGATATTTGTTGTCTGCTCATCTGTGGGGATATACTGTAGTTTTACTTCTCCTTCTTGGACTTTATCTCGAATAAAGTATTATTTGATCTCAATGTGTTTCGATCATTCATGAAACACTAGGTGTTCTGATAGCCTTATACAACTCTAATTTTCACAGTGTATTATGGTCGAATCTGGAACCTGATCAAATAATCTGGAGATTATCTTTCTCATCCATATTTCTTATGTACATGCCTCACATGCTATGATATATTCTGCTTCTATTGTGCTGAATGCGACAGAATTTTGTTTCCTGCTCCCCCAAGATATCATAGCAGAGCCCAAGATGAAACACTTCCCTGAAGTACTCTTTATGTCTTCTTCACTTCCTACCAAATCTGAATCTGTGAATCCATGAAGTTGGATATCACTAGATGCGGTATATCTTAAACCATAGTTTAGTGTCCCATGAATATATATTATAACATGCTTTGAAACTTTTAAATTCTCATGTCTAGGTTCCACTTGGAACTGGCTTAGTGTGTTCATGGCAAAGAAAATGTCTAGTCAAGTATTTACCAAATACATCAATGACCCAATCAATTGTCAATATAGTTATGGATCTGTTGGATCAAAATATGAGTCTCTTACTTTTCTTATATATGTAGTCATAGGAATGTCCATAGATTTTCAATCCATCATCCCAAACTTCTAAAGAATCTTTATTGCATAATTTCCTTGTCCAAGGAATACTTCACCATGCTTCTACCATACTTCTAGTCCCAAGTAATAATCTATGAGACTAGGATCTTCCATGTCAAACTAAGAAGCTAGTTCCTTTTTGCACTGGATGATGAGAGACTCTTCACCTGTTAGGAATAGATCATCGACATATAGCAGTAGAATCATAGGTGCATTGTTCACGACTTTGTAGTAAATATTTGGATCTGCATGACTTTTGGAGAAACCAAGTCTCATTTGGTAGCTGTCTATTTTGGCATACCAAGCTCTTGGAGCTTGCTTGAGTCCATATAAGGCTTTCTTTAGTCTGCAAACATGAGTGTCTCTGGAATGTACCTCAAACCCTTGAGGTTGTTCAATGTATACTTCTTCTTTGATTTCTCCAATGAGGAAAGTTGTCTTTACATCCATCTGATGTAAACTTCATCTCAGGGAAGCGACAAGAGACATGATAGCTCTAATGGAAGTATATCTAGAAACTGGAGCAAATGTTTCGTCATAGTCTTCTCCCTTCTTCTGGGAGAACCCTCTAGCTACGAACATTGCTTTATATTTATCCACGCTTCTGTTTGTTGCATGTTTGATCTTATATACCCATTTTGAAGTTACTACTAATTTTTCTTTAGGTCTAGGAAAAATTTCCCATACATCATTTTTCATGATGGACTGGTGTTCTTATGTCATGGCTTCTTTCCATTGTTTCTTCTAAACTGCCTCTTCAAACATGGTAGGTTCTTCATCTAGAAGATTTGTTATACATACTGCATAGCTGGAGAATCTTTTGGGCTTCTTACTTTTTATGAAGGTCCCACTTGGGGCCTTGAGTCTTTTTGCTTCTTGTAGGGTAGCTTCAAGCCAAGCTGGTCATTTCTTGGTCTTAGGTACAATGTATGAATCAATGGTCTCACATGGTTGCATCATATGATCAAGTTGTTCATTTTCTTCATTCTAGTTTTTCGGAATACATGTGCCTTCTTCAATAGGCTCTTCATACTCTTCTTATTCTATAGTTTCTTCTATGGATTGCTTGAAAGCCATATTTTCATTGAAGGTCACATCTCTGTTGACTTCAATCTTATTTTGTTTCGAGATATAGATTCTATAATCCTTGGATGATTCACTATATCCCATGAATATGACCTTATTTCTTGAGGGTTCTAATTTATTCCTTTTGTCCTTGGGAATGTGAAAGTAAACAAGGAATCCAAAGATTCTTAAGTTTTCCACATTAGGTTTCTTTCCTAAAAAGGCTTCTTCTAGAGTCATGTCCTTCAATATGCGGTGAGGAATTTTGTTCTTAACATATATTGATGTCATGGCTGCTTCTCCCCATAAGAACATAGATAAACCTTGATCGTTTAGTAGTGCTTTCATGGTTTCTTCAATAGATATGTTCTTCCTTTATGTTACACCATTTTGTTGAGGATTATGAGGAATAGTCAGCTCCCTCCTAATCCCTGCCTATTTGAAAAAGGCAACAGATTCCTTTGATGTGTATTCTCCTCCATTATCTGTTCTCAAGGTATTGATTTTCTTGTTTGTGAGGTTCTCTATCTCTGCTTTGAATTCTTGAAACTTGTTGAATACTTTGTCCTTTGTCTTCAAGAGATATAACCAAGTCTTTCTGGAGTAATCATCTATGAATATTACGTAGTAAAGATAACCTCCTAGATATTTGACTGGCATCGGACCATAAAATATGAATGTATTAGATGTAGAATCTCCTTAGATCTATTTTTGTTGAATGGGAATGATTTCTTGATATTTTTTCCAAGAGCACATCCTTTGCAAATTCCTTCATGTGTAGACTGTAATTCTAGTATTCCTTCAACCATATTTTTGAGAAAGGGAAATGCTTGATATTTAATATGAGCATACCTTCTATGCCAAAGTTCATTGGGATTGACTTCATTATGTACAAGAGCTTCTTCATTTTGTTCTAGTAGTCTATATAGATTTCCTTCACAGGTTCCAATAACCCTAGCATTCTCTATGTTGGAGTCTTTGTGCCAAGATAACACTTTTCCTTCTATGAAATCTATTTTGTTTCCCTTTTATTATAGGAAAGATATGGCTACAATATTATTTTATAAACTAGGAACATATAAGACATTTCTCAAATGAACATTGTTACATGTTTTCAACTTGACGAAGGCTTGTCCAAATCCTTCAACTAGGTAAGTGATTTTGTCTCCAAGCTCTACCTTGTATGATGCCTTTCTTTCATTTAGATTTGAGACTCTGGCTTGATCTCCCGTCATATACCTAGAATCTACACTATCAATTATCCACATGTCATCTTCAATCGTTCATGTGAGTGTTGAGTAATGTAGATGACTAGTCTTTTCATTCATGACTTTGGTTGACTAGTGACTAGTCATGCTTTGATCCAAAACATCAACCTTGACATTTATTCCTTTTGAGAGTGATAAAAGGTGTGCTGGACTAAGGTGCACTTGAATACCTTATTCTTGAGTGAGATGTTCCATCATAAGGTGCTAGATTAGGGTTTTAAGGTTTCTGCAACTACACCTACTAGTAACCCTAGCGGTAGTGTCTTGGAAGCTACTCCTGCTAGTAAACCCTACGAACAGTTCTTCAACGATCTTAGTATCCTAATCGATATGATTCCTTCTAGTGGTTATACTGAATGAAGGAGGTGTGGTTCCATAACCTGTTAGAATGTGCTCATTTTATCATAGACAATATCACTATTGTCACCCATCCATAGGCCGAAGCCATCCTCTGAGCACCTTGACCTTGACAGAGAGAAGTATCCTTGTAGAAAACCAATATCCAAGCAAGGCTAATGCACCAACAAAGAAATAACCAAATCTGATCGGAGAGTCCAACCTAGAAAGATAGAAACAATGGCTTCAGAATTGGCAGCAACAGCTTCTCTAGGACTTGTGCAAAAGACTGCCAGATTGCAGTGCGCACAAGTGTCTCTCTGTGATTCTGAGAGTTGTGTGTAAAGTGAAGATTGGTGCCCTGTATTTATACTAGATCTAGCAGACTGCCTGGGCCGACTTCTCATTC
>CBVK0100581025.1:0-11722 GCA_900067695.1 Picea abies | reverse complement strand
CACATATATGGGGGTAGAAATGTTAGTAGGAATTATCACCCACCTTCTCCAATACTTCAAAAGGACCATACTGTAGAGCCTTGATCTTCTTACCAGGACCATTTTTCCTTGCTTTGGAGTTTCCCTTTCAACCCTTGTATAGTAGTTCTATATTTCTTCTGCAAAATTGTATCTTTTGAAAACTTTTCTTGATCTCCCGGTGTTATGTTCTCTATGGCAGGTAAGACATGCTCCTCAGTTTCCCGATCCAACATGCAGGCCTATTTTGGGAAATAAATATTGGTTTTGGAGCACGCGCCATATGTGGAAAAAAAGCATCATGCAGAAGATGAAGGAAAAGCAACATGCAAAAGATGAAGGAAAAGAAACATGCAGAAGATGGAGGAAAAGCAATGTGGCACACATGCAGAAAAAACTATCAATGTTAGGGTTAGGGTTTTGAATATAAATGTTATGGCTATGAGCCAATAAAATAGTATAAATAAAGGCCTAGGAGGTCTAATAGAGGTTGGTTAGTTGGTCAGTTGGTTAAGGAGATAATAGTTTTAGTTTGAATAAGCTATTTTTTTAGGGTTAGGTCACGGGCTATGGAGTTTGGTGTGGTATAGTTCGCCTCACGGAGGGTACTTACCCTCCTTTTTTAATTTAAGCCTGAAGAATGTAATGCGCACAACATAGATTTTGTAGAATAATGAATAAAAGAGAAGAAGAGACAAATCTTTGTGGACATAGCCCCAAGGGGGGGAACTATGGTAAATCTATTTTGTTTATGTGTCTGAATGGTTAACTTAGATTATAGAAAAATGCATGCATAGTTTGGTGAATGAATGAATACTAGATTTAGATGAATGGATAATAAATAGTATGCATGAGGAGAATGAATGGAATATAGTCCCACTCCCTTCCTTGGCTACAGACTTCTGAGTCTTGCAGTCCCCCATAATTTATCTTGGGTGAGACTGTGTTGTGCACTCTATGCGCAACGTTGCTTTCTAGTTTACCAGGAGATGCGATAGTTTGAGGGTTTTGTTGGAAACCTTTGAGATCATAACCTAGGTCAGCCCAAATGTCCAACAAATGGTTATGCTGCCAGTTGGAATTGCACAAAATAGATTGGAAGGGATCTGTTGAAGAACATCATGGAGAATGGAAACGTAGAAGGGAATGTTCAGGGCATGGAATCCAACAAAGGTGGGGATTTAAATATGGTTAAGGAAAAAGGAACTAAAGTTTGTGTAGCAGGACAACATAAACCCTAAATATACACCATGCAAATATCTCAACAAATATGTGTTTAATAACTTGCATGAAGTATTTTTCTGTGAATTTCCACATCTGTTTAAGGAGTGGTTATTGAGGTTGAAGGAAAACCATCCTATGAATTAGATAAGACAACTAGAGTGGAATCTTGTGGAGATTGTGCAATTGTATCAAGTCAATAATAAATTTACACGTGTAGTATATTTTTGGTTAGACCATATTATTGCAGGGTTTATCACTGAATTTGCAATTGATACTGTGAAGTCATACATTGTTGCAGAGAAGGATTTTTTGAAGGGACCCCAAGGTAGGTACATAAGATAACTTTATGCTTCCATAAAGATTTTATAATATGACAAAGGCATGATGACCATGGAATCAGACAACTAAACTTCCCTACGTGCATGGGGGAAGGGGGGAAGCACTGACATGAGTATGAGATATGGACAGGGATTTGGATAAGGGGAAGAAGAAGGAGGCCATTGACCCAATCATGATGGATGAGGACCAGAGAAAACATATAATGGAAAACTCTAGAACGATACGCAGCAATAGAACTTACCAATATAAGATGAATAACAAAAAGAAGGCCATAATTGATAGAGAGGGCTTGGCGAGCAATGAAGAAGAGGTAGAGGATCTCTGAGTTGTGGAGAAGATTGAGGAAATCCTATGTACAACATATGAAAGGAAACAAAGAGGTCCAAGGTCAAGAATAGAAGGCATAGCTCCATTCCATATCACAGTTAGTGTGGAACCTACAACCCCATGTGCGACTAATACACCTGAAGGAACACAAGATTTTAGAAAACCAATTTTTAGTATAAGAGGGGTAGTAGGTCAGGGGTCCAGTAGAGGAAAACCAACTAGGGGTACAAGTTCAGGAAGTAACAGCCATATATCTACACCATGCAGAGGAAGTAGTTCAACACATTTCAAAATGGCAGAAGTAGATCCCACTATCAGATTACCAGATTTTTGGGGCGAGACCTCAGAGGACCCTGAGAATCATTTACTCATATGTGAAAAGATATGGGAAGAAAAGTAGGTCACATACGAGGATACAAAAGTCACGTAGTTGGCTATAACATTCAGAGATTGCATGCTAGAATAGTAGATGAGCCTTGATGTAAGGATTCCACGAGGAGCACCATAGACTGTCACGGAAGTGAAAACGATGGTGGTAAATGAATTTCAGAATCTAAGTTCATGAGACCAGCACATGAACGAAATGATAGAGATCAGGAAAAAACTAGGTGAGTCTATCTGGGAAATTTATCAAAGGTTCAAACATCTGAAAGGTAAGTTGAAGTAGTCTATTATTGACATGTAACATAGGCAAATATTTTTGAACTCACTATTACCACACTTGAAGTATCCTTTGAGACAACAAAAGTTTCAAAATCAAGAAGAGGCGATGCAAGCATCCTTGCAGCTGGAAGAAAACCAATATCAACAGATAGATCCAACAATAGAAGAGATGAAAGAGGATCTGAAGAATATTACATTTCACTTGAACCAGAATAAAGGGAAAGAGAAGAGAGAAGTTGTTTGGTGTACGTTATGTGGGACAGAAGGACATCGTAAGAATGAATGTCCAAACTTTGTGCAGTACCTGGTAGCAAGGGTTCCAAACCCCTTTCCAACAAGAGGACCATGGTGTGAAATTTTTAAGACACATGGGCATGATCCATATCATTGTCCAATGATGCATAAGTATAAGACCGCGCCAAAAAGTTCTTACTGCAATTTTCGCAAATCAATGGGTCATGACGAAAAGGATTGTAGAACGTTGGAATTGATGAGAGAGATAAATTTAGACACCTACATGATGCAAGCATAGATGATGATAGGGAAATTCACACCGCAGTTCAATAATGAGAAACCACAATTCAATCTCGTGCAGTTGCAGTACAACAATGTGCAGTAGTATAATACCACGTAGTATAACCAGATACCCTAATACAATGCACTGCGCAGAGATAGAGGTGGATTAATAGGTGGAGGCCAAGGAAGAGAAGGATCTGGATGAGGCAGAGGGCTAGTAGTCTGCCATAATTTTCAACAATCAGGACACTACACAAGAGATTGTCCACTTCCACCCACAACATGTATGTATTGTTGAGCAAAAGAACACGACACATAAGACTTCCCAACACTATTGGGAAAAATACAAGAAAAAAGGAACCAAAACAAGTAGAACATCTAGTGGATTTTGGCAAAATCCATGGATGATGGGAAGAATATCAACATAGTTACTCAAGGAGGAGCCAAGATGAGAGATGATGCAACAAAACAAGATCCAGCTCAACACCAGTGGGTCAAGAAGAACACTGAGCCACAAAAGAATTTTGACGCGTAGAAAGAAAAGGAGACGTTTAAGGAGGCCAGATAAGATATTCTAAAAGAGAACATTGCATCTACATCAATTGCACAACAAATTCAGGATCTACCATTGTACGAAATTCCACCCTCAATGGATCATATCGTCAAAGAACAACCTACATAGCAAGTAAGTAACCTAAATATTTTTCTGCAATCTTGTGTTAAGTTATTGAATGATCCATCATCCATTAAGGTCTTATAGAAATTGTTAGAAATATGCAACACAAAAGTAGAAGGGAAGTTAGAATAAAAGACAGTCAATGATCTCCATACAATAAGAAGAACAAGTAGGGAATTCAGGTTAAATGCCAACATTGGGGATTTCAATATGAGATATGTCATACTTGAATTAGGCTCTGAAGTGAATGTATTAACTAAGAAGACATGGCAGTGTATGAGGGAACCCACATTTGGATATTCACCTATCCAGTTGAAATTAGAAAATCAACATAGAGTATTACCTATTGGAAGACTTAAAGGTGTGATAATAGACTTGGATGGAGTGCGCACTATGGCATATTTCAAAGTTATAGAAATAATGGATGGAACAACACCCTACCTAGCATTACTAAGACTGGATTGGGCATTTGATAACCAGGCTATGATCAACCTGAAGACATGGAAAATGACTTTTGAATTAGGCAAATATAGAGTGATTGCACCATTCGATCCCTCAAAAGGAGAAAGGTTTGTAGATGCAACATGTTTGGACTTGGAAGAAATAAATTAGTTATATAGGACTATTGTGCGAGAAGAAGATTATGTCAACCCAACAGCAGATGGGGTACTCAGCTAGAGAAGCATTACATCGTGTGCCTCAAACTCTAACATAGGTCTGGAAAACTGGCAGCAAAGACTACATGAAGCCTCCACAACGAGGTGTGCAAGAATAGAGTGCGCAGTAAGGTGGGATGGTACCGAGGTAACAAAACCCCCCACTTTTCATGGTTTGAATGACCTAGAAGACTTCTTGAAAAACTATGAGGAAGAATTTTTGGAAAACCAGAGGCCATTAACCCTAGATATTTCACTCAAGGAAACACCTGCAAGATGGTGGGGCGTTCATAAGGAAACAATTCAAGACTGGTATCGGTGTAAAAGGTTATTGTGCATTAAATTTGGCGCAAAATAGGGGAGACATACATTGTAGAAATATGATGGGTGAGGAAGACCGACTAAGCACATAGATAAATGCTGAACACAATGGAGGTTGACACCACCAAAAGAATGTCCTCATTACTTTATTCATACATTGGAAGGGATACTAGGGAATTGGTAGATAGAGTAGGAATTGCAAAGAGGCACTACAAAATGGCCAGTATTACAACAAAATTGTGTGGTAACTTTCTAATTTGAGCATGAGAACCCCAATGTTGATTCATCCCTGAAGTTGATACAGGGAATGATATTTTTTAAGGAACTTGAGGTGGAAATTATAACATAATATCAACATCAGAACATACAGACAATTAAATACTTACTCTCATGTTATCATGTCACTGAGGAAGTACTAGATGAAGATGATCCGCGCAACATTAAGATAATAGAGATTGAAGCTGAGAGGGTGGAAGTTCCATCTCTGGAGTCAGAGGCATTTGTTGCACCAATTAAAGTCAATAAAGTCAACATTGGGACATAAGAAAGCCCTAAAATGACAAGCATTGGAGACTATTGGGATGAGCAGACACTACAAAGGATCATAGAACTACTACATGAATATAATGACTTGTTTCTAGTGACCTTTACATAGATGAAAGGAATAACATGTGAGTTGGGTGAGATGAACATACCCCTAAAACCAGATGTTAGACCTATTAGACAGAGACCTTACAAGATGAGTCCAATGTATAAACAAAAAGTGAAAGCAGAACTTGACCGAATGATAGAAGTTGGTATCATAGAGCCAGTGGAAGAATCTGAATGGATCAGTCCCATGGTAGTCCAGGAAAAGAAACAAGGGAGAATAAGAATTTGTGTAGATCTAAGGAAATTGAATGATGCTTGCTTACAAGATCCATTCCCTACCCCTTTTATAGATGAGGTCTTGGAGAATGTGGGAGGCTAGGAATCATATCCATTCACCAATGGATTCTCAGGTTATCATCAAATTAAAATAGCTCCAGAGGACATGCATAATACTACATTTGATACAGAATGGGGATCTTATCAGTATACAATTATTCCCTTTCGATTGAATAATGCACCAACTATATTTTCAAGGGTGGTCATAACTGCTTTCAAAGATTTCATAGATAAGTTATTAGAAGTATATTTGGATTACTGTGCTATTTTTAGTCTTTTGAAAGATTGTGTAGAAGTCTTGAGACTAATGTTGGACAGATGTAGAAAATGTCAGATCTCATTAAACATCAAGAAATGTATTTTCAACACACCTTTTGGGATACTATTAGGACATTTGGTATGCAAACACGGGTTACTGGTTGACCCTACTAAGATTGTTGTAATTGTGAACTTACCACCACCAAAGTCAGTGCGCCAATTGAAAGCCACACTTGGACATACATGGTACTACAAGAAGTTTATCAAGGGGTATGCACATATTACCACGTTGATGGAAAATATGTTGAAGAAGGACACCAGATTTCAGTGGAACGAGGATTTTCAGCAGAGATTGGATACTTTGAAGGATAAGATGGTGACAACACCTATTTTATTATTTCTAGACTAGGAAAAGACATTTCATTTTCATGTAGATGCATCAACAATAACACTTGGAGCAATTTTGGCATATCCAGGAGTAGGTGACTTAGATCATCCTATATCCTTTGCAAGCAGGAAGTTATCAGACTCAAAGAATAATTACAACACAATGGAAAGAGAAGGTCTAGCCATGGTGTATGCATTCCAAAACTTCAGACATTACTTATTGGGAAAGCACTTTAAAATGTTCACAGATCATTTTTCCCTCAAATATCTAGTCAACAAGCCAGTGTTGGGGGGAAGGATATGTAGATGGATATTATTGTTCCAAGAATTCGATTTTGAAGTAATAGTTAAACTAGGGAAATTGAACGTCGGACTAGATCACGTATCAAGGATAACGAATGAAAAAGAACCTACTAACTTAGAAGAAAACTTCCCTAATGCACAGTTGTTTTTAGTAAAAATAATTCATGAGTACTTTGTTGATATCATTGAATTATTGAGCACATGAGTTGCGCCAAAGGAGTTTAGTACCACGCAGAAGAAAAACCTGGTAGTTAGAGTTGCAGACTATCAACTAGTTCTAAGTCATTTATACAAGTTGGGAGTCGATATCATTTTGAGAAGGTGTGTGATGGAGCATGAAACATCCATAGTTCTAGTAGAATCTCATGAAGGTATAGTTGGAGGACACTATGAAGGAAAAGCTACCGTGTAGAAGGTATTTCACGCAGGTTTATGGTGGCCAACAATTCATAAGGATGCAAAAGAATATTAGCAAAAATGTAATGTCTGTCAGAGAGTTGGAAAGCCCAACAGGAGGGATGAGATACCCCTAAGACCCAAAGTAAATATTTAGGTATTTGACAAGTGGGAAATAGATTTTTTCGGACCTATTAATCCACCAACAAGAAGGTCAGGAGTAAGATACATCATTATTGCGACATAATATTTAACCAGATGGGAAAAATTAGCACCAGTTAAGGATTGAAGCTCAAAGACAGCATCACACTTCTTATTTGAGCAAGTGATTACCAGATTTAGATGTCCCATTAATAGTACCATCCAGGTTATGACTGGGGAATTTGAAGTCTATCACTATAAGAGTACACCATATCATCCTCAGGAAAATGGGACAGTAGAAACTTTCAACAAGATTTTGGAGAATGCCTTAACAAAGATTTGTAATGTTAACAGAGATGATTGGGATTTAAAGATACCAGTAGTATTATGGGAACACATGACTACATGCAATAAGTTGACAAGACAGACACCATTCATATTGGTGTATGGACAAGAACCAGTGGTGCCATTAGAATTTTTGGTACCCAGTCTGTGTGTGGCAGTAATTACAAATATGACAGAAAGAGGTGCAGTACAAGAAATGTTAAGTCAACTTATGGAATTCGAAGAAGACAAGATTATGATAGGATTCCACCAAGAGGTGCAGAAATCAAGGGACAAATACTGACATGACAAACACATAAAAAATAAGAGCTTTAAGGAGGGAGATCTAGTTCTCCTCTATGACAACAATTTTTTGCAACATCTTGGTAAGTTAAGAATGCATTGACTAGGGCCATATGAAGTGAAGTATGTCACAGATGGGGGATTTGTGCAGCTAAAGGACTTGACAAGAACAAAAATGAAAGGAATGGTGAACGATAGTCAACTAAAAATGTATAAGGACAATCTACCTACTAACTCTCAGAAGTTGCAGCGCACTAAGGAAGCCACGTGTATAGTGTACTATAGTATAAATTAGAAAATAAAACTTATGAAAAGACATAAAAGTCAAAAGCGAAGAAAAAGGAAGATAAAAATAGAAAAATGAAGAAAAGGACAAAAATAAGTAATTAGGAGGAATAAGTGATCCAGGAATGGCATAGCACAACAACTAGTGCGATAAAATTTGGAAGACTACGCGTAGGAAAATTGGACATTGCACAAATGACTAGAAAAAGTGAAAAATACGAGAGAACATTAATGATCAGGTTTATAAAAAGAGAAAAACACAGGAAAGTTCGACACTTAGTGATTTTCAAACGAATAGAGAGTTGAAGAGCGGAACCTAAGAGAAATTGTGTGAGGAATATATAAATTGACCACTCATCATACAACATGACACCTGCGAAGGTCGGGGCCCCAGGGAGATATGTTAGGGTTACTCGACAGTATGAAATAAGGAAGGAAAGAATAACAGAGCCCGAGAATGTTGTAGAGTTGGAAGACGTCACAACCTCGGTGAATGAATCGATCAACCCGACCAAGGTAGAGGAAGAAACATCGATGACTGCACAATTCGAAATGGGTTAGAGCTCAGAAAACCCCAATGCGAGTGCAAACCCTAACCCAAAAAAACCTGCAGAACTTGAGGAAATGATAAGACAAAAACATAGACATGTCACAAAGGAGGTGTTGGTCAAGGATATTACAAACCAGACGGAGACTGAATGAGAGGAAGAAGAAACGACATAAACAATGATAGAGGGCCACCCAATCGTCGGCCAGAAAAAGAAAGCGCCAGACGCAACATAGATCACACTACCTTACATCACGTATGTCGTGGTCACAGTGGAATATATGCTAGGGAAAGTGCCAAAGCTGAGATACGTCAACCATGATGTTCGAGATGGGACAAAGTTTCCATACCTTTCATAGGAAAATTATTTGGAGGACACAAGGGAGATAGGACCCCTAGGAATACCCATCTTGGATCCTGCACAGTGGATTACAGGGTTGTATAATTCGGGTATCATGAACCTGTTGGATATACCGCATTTTGGGTGTGGTAAGAATGGGGGACTGTGTGTCAAACAAATCTTGTCTAGGGTACATGGAGGTATCTTGTCAATGGATAGGCTGGTCCGCATTGACGTTTCTTTGATTGCCAAGATTACAGGGTTTCCCACTATTGGCTTACAACCTGAAGAGTACCTGGAGAATAAATCATGAGAAAAGGAAATTGCAGAGATAGTGAAAGCACAGTTTGGAACAAACATGGGGAACCGTGGTATAGTCATAAAAGACATCAGTGACGTCGCGATGAGGTTCACCAGCAAGCTAATGGATTGAAAATTGTTGAGGAAGTGCAGGAAGGAAGAGGCCCCAACAGGAGTCATAGCAGTAGTCGCGCAGTGCACAAAAAGAGTGATGTTTAGCTAGGCTCCATACCTATTAAATCAGTTTTTGATTAACTATATAATTGCATGGAATAATGGAACTACATTCCATTATTCCTGGCTCCTCATACTCATAGATTTGGTAGGTTGGAAGGAACCAAATTTCTCATCTTTTGTAGATAGGAAGGGGAAGTGCTACGCAGCGAGATACGAAACCCTCTGTCAAGATAATGAAAATAAGAATAAAAAAGAAAACAACATAGTGTTTTCCATGTTTCTGGAAGACATGTAGTAGAAAACAATAGATGTGTGGAGGATTCCTATTGAGGTGGTCCAAGAGAACAAAGGGATTGTCAGGTTTAAGGCATCCAAATATCACATGTGGATCTAGGTGACAAGGGACCTGAAGAAGAAGTGGCTACAAATGTGTTATTGTGCCTCAAGGGAAGAGGTCGACTAGATTGTCAAAGACTGTCCCGCGCAGTAGAAGGTGAGAACAACAAAGAAATAATCCCAACCAAAGGATAAAATAGAGGCAGACACATCGAAAAAGACAAGTAGTCCAACTGAAAACACTAGAAAGGATGTAGAGCGCGCTCAAGCACGAGGAAGCAATGTAACAACGAAAAATCCTAGGAAGAAATAAACAATGTCAAGGGTGGAAGTGAAGGGTGATGACAAGAATGGAGATAACTCTTGGCCCAAAGAATAGGATGCACAAAAGAAGAATACTAGGGTACATCCCTTACAGATGAAGATAATCGGAATGCGGGAGGAGGAAACATGAAAGAAAATGAAATACGATAAGAAGACTCCAATAATCACAATTACCGAGGACAATGATGATTTTGTGGCAGACAAAGTCCAGGACATAGGAGAAGATGTGTTACGCACAACAGATGCACAAAGGGATGATATCATGGCTAAGTTGGTGGAATTCCATGACACTCTACAAAGGATGTAGATTCCTACAACGCAGCAAAAAGAGAAGACACAACAAGCACCTGCGTAGAAGTAACAAGAAAAATAGTTCAGACAATGGTGAAGGGAAACGACATCTTCAAGGTCACACAGCAAATGATGAGAATTGATTAGGAGACAACACATAATCCCATTCGTGACATAGACCAAGTTGAGTTGGTTATGGTGCAGATACTTACAAAGGCACTATACAGACTACAAGCAAGTGTGATGCAAGAAGTCCAATCCAGAGCCCGCATAGATACTACTAACTTAGAAGCTGGCAGGGAGGTTACAAAAGTATTACAAATTACTTGTGATCAGTTAACCCTGGAGAAGGAGGAGGAGAAGATATGCGTAGACAAATTAGAAAAGGGACTGACATAAGTCTATAACAACATACCCGACTGCACACAAGAGCCAAAAGTCACACGAGAAGAGAAGTTTCATAGGATTGCACAGATCATGGAGAAATATCAAAAGGAGATCACATAGCTCATGGAAAAATTGACTTCTACTACACCCCCAAAAGTTACAGACCAAAGAGAACTAGAGGTTATTATGCACATTGACAGTATTGTGCAGGAATCTAAGGAAATATAATAATTGTATGAAAATACTACTAAAATGTGGACTAGCATGGAAGAAGATGAGAAAATACAACAACTGGACCAGAAGCAAGAGAGAATAACTAAAGACATCCAGGACTTAAAATAGTAGGAGAAGGCAATGGTTATCCTAGAGAGGATGAGGAGTGTGCAGGATATGAAGAACCTGGAAGCAGATCTTAAGGATGCACAAGATGACAAGCAAGCAAGATAGGCTTAGTTGGAGCCATTATAGTAGGAGGTAGAGGGGATGATAGAAAAACTGCAAGCAGAGAAAGGGAAGATAGAGAAAATGCATGCAAAATGCAGAGAAGTGATGACAGAGAACATTACAATGCAAAATGTGGAGAAGATGGCAGAGAAGAGAACACAAGTTAAAGAGAAAGCCACCCAATGGTTAAAGGAATTTCATGAGTTGCAGCTATCCATCCAGAGTGTAAACAAAGGCTGAGTGGCTCGGGATGAGCCACATGTCAGTTTTGGGGGCTTGTTGGTGTAGGCCTGTTTTGAGAGAGAAAAGACTATTTTTGGGCACATGCCTATTTTGGGAAGGAAAAGCCTAGTTTTGGAGCGCACGCCATATGTGGCAGAAAAACAACATGCAGAAGATGAAGGAAAAGCAACATGCAGAAGATGGAGGAAAAACAGTGTGACACACATGCAGACAAACCTAGCCATGTTAGGGTTAGGGTTTTGAATATGAATGTAATGGCCATGAGCCAA
>CBVK0100581024.1:0-11722 GCA_900067695.1 Picea abies | reverse complement strand
ATATGTTGATTCAGATATGGAAGGTGATAAAGACAGCAGGAGGACCACCACAGGGTATGTTTTTACTATAGGTGGAACAACAGTAAGCTGGATTTCGAAATTGCAAAAGGTTGTTGCAGTTTCAACAATAGAGGTAGAGTATGTTGCTACTACAGAGGCTAGTAAAGAGATGATTTGGTTACAAAAGTTTATGGAGGAATTGGGAAAGAAGCAGGAGAACAACAGGTTGTACTGTGACAGTCAGAATGCCATTCACCTTGCAAAGAAATCAACCTTCCATTTGAAGACTAAGAATATACAGTTGAGGTACCACTTCATACGATCCACCTTGGAAGATGGGCAATTGGAGCTGGAAAAGATACACACTAGCCAGAATCTTGCAGACATGTTAACAAAGGGAGTAACCAGGGAGAAACTGAGTTCTTGCTTAGTTTCAGTTGGTCTTCAAGAATGAAGATGAAGATGAGAAATTTTCCAGGTCCAAGAAGGTTCAGAGTCCAGCATATACAACAACGGTGAAGTTGTTGAGATCAGTCTCCAACTGGGAGATTGTTGGTTGTGAAGCCTGATTATCTTCCTGATTTAGAGGTCTTTTACTTTCATCCATGTTTATACCCCATGAAGTATTTACACCCCAGAAGTATGTACACTCTTCCACATGGGGGAGTGCAGAGGGGGGGTACCCCCTCTGCGGGGTCCGGGGGGGCTATCCCCCTGGCTGGGGGGTCTGGGGGCAAGCGGGCCCCCAGCGGGGGTTCAGGGCCGAAGCCCCCAAAGCAAAAATTTCTTTGTAAAAGTATATTGTAATTTCATTGTAAATATGGACCATTCATTATAAGTTCATAGATCTAACGATAGAGATTATGTTAGGGTTTTTTTCCCTAGAAGGTAACCCTCTTTTATGAGGGAAATGTATTGTGGCTATGTATGTTGGTGAGTATTGTATTCTGAGAGAAAGAAGAGGAAGTTACAACGATTTTTGCTGTAGGTTGTATCCCTTCATTTTGCTGGATAATAACAAAGAAAGGACCTGACAATTTCTCTGGTGGACGTAGCCCACGCTGGGTGAACCATGTAAATCTGTGTCTCTCTTGTATTGTGTATCTTTTGTGTTTTATTTCCGCATTTGTTTTATTTTATTGCTCCGCGGTCATGTTTTTCTAACACAGCTCTGGGTTTTTTCTTCCAGCATATCTACGGCCTTCAATAGCCATCAAGCTATCCTTGTCTGTCCTCCTAGAAAACCTACTATTGTCACCCTGATCCCGAGTGTCTCCAACCTCTTCCACATTCCTCCTGACTATCTATGGACTGTTTCCTACCTGTAAACAATCCTTAGAGAGTTTCAACACTCCGTCTCCTTCTTTCTCCTCTTGCTTGAAATCTACAAACAAGATTCAAGCTATGATACCAGTTGATGTGTATCAAAGTGCTCCTTTGCCTCCAACTTCCCTTGCCTAAAATCTACAGAAAAGATTCAAGCTCTGATACCAGTTGACATAGCTGGTGCCTCTGCCTCAACGGATTCGCTGCGCGACCTCCCAGTCTAAGGATCGTTCAATTTCTTTTTTGAGCTGAAGTGGCTCTTTTGATTCCTTGCTGGAATCTCAATTCAATTGATCCACAGGTCCTTTTCGGAAACTCACCTGTGTGAATGACACTAGGTGTGAGCTCCTTTCTTCCCAAGTGACCACAACTCTATGACCAAGGGATTAAACCAAAGTCCTTTTTGCAACTCACGATCTCACGAGTTCGTGAGTCGAAGACCCTCGACTCCTCTTTTCCAACTCCCGATACCTGAGATGGCAATACGGGTATGGCTCCTTTCTTTGTCAGCACCCCCCACATGTAGCCATGGGCTAGGGCTTAAATACCAGTGCCTCTCGCAACTTGCACCTTCATGAGTTCATGGGTTGAACTCTCGTGCCCTCCTGTTGCGATCTCCCGAGGCACGATAAGTCAAATCTGGGTTGACTCCTCCCTTGATGCTTTTCACTATTCACAACCTCATAGGTTGAAGCATTGAGCCTTCATGATCTTATCCCGCAAATCCTCGAGATGCAAGAAATCAATGAAGTGTTGACTCCTTTTTCTAGGTGACGTGTGTCCACTTGTCAACCACGCAGGCCCCACCTTGTGGTTCTGCCACGTGTCCACACTCGTGCCTTGGCTCTTGGCACTTCGCGACTTCTGCAGTCGAGACGAGGTCCTCTCAAAATTTGAACCTCTGAATGCGTGATACACATGATGAGGCTCTGATCCAACAGTCCTCCCTCGACCTGGATCCAACGATTGTCCTTGCTCCTTGCAATTTCACGACTTTGCGACTTGGAGCAACCAACTCCTGGTCTCTCACCTTGCGAACCTCCAAGTTCACGAAGCCTACACTCAGGCTTCTTCAACACCTACATCGATCCTTTGATCATTTCCACCTGTCCTCCTCAAATGGATGGTCCTAATCCTCTCGCAAATTCACCACTCATGAAGTGGAAATACTTCCCTCTATGACTCTAGATGTTCGAATCCCTGATACGGGCGATCTCGCGACACCTGTCCTCCTTCGGATGGATGGCTCCGATCCTTTCGAGACTTCGCCAGATGCAAAGTCAAATGCTCACCTCTGTGAGTCCCTTTTCCTGAATCTATGAAATGGATGATTTCACGACACGTGTCTTCCTGCAGACGGATGACTTAGATCTATTTCACAGTTTCGCGATTTCTAAGGTCGAGTGCTCATACTTTCATCCTCAGGACTCCCGAACTCTCGAATGCTGAAATCCTGATACAACCCCTTCTTGGGACTTTCACTCTGCTTACGAGGGTTTAATCCTTGAGATCCTCTCAACAGATCTGATGGTTGTCGGCTATTCTGAGTGAGATCCAATGACTCAAAATCTCTTCAGCTCTTGCGTTCCTCTTGCTGCTCCCTGTATGTGAAATCTTCAATGGTCCAGATCTCTTTGGCTTAATCCGACGATAGCTGTTGCTCCTCCTGAGCTTCGCGCTTTTCTTCCCAGACTTAGAAGAATTTCCAAATACTCAAAGGCTTCAACCTTTGATTATTTTCCTTATGCAAACTCTTCACCTTGAGTCTCTCCTGTGCGTATAAAAACTCTATCCCTCCAGAGCTTTGCTCCCGAATCCTTGAAGGATTCTGTGACTTCTGCGCTCTTGCAAAGTCTTTACACACAACGTGCTACTCCTTTTGAGCTTCTCTGAGACTCAGACCTCTAAGAAAATAAATCCTTTTTCCCTTCTCCTTCAGATGGAGAACTTGGATTCCCTCCTTGCTATCCTTCACTCAAGCAACCTCTTGCTAAGTGTTTCAGGGTGTTCAACAACCCTACGAAGAACCTTCAGTGGATTCTTCTGCAAATTTACAGAACTCAACAGAGTCCTCTTCCTGTGCCTATCTACACACTGACTCAATGCCCTCCTGACAGAGTTGTACAGAACTCCTCAGAGCTTCTGTCTCCTTCTGAACTCACAGTAGAGTTCTTCCTCTGTGCACTCTTACACCTACTCGATGCTCACCTAATAGAGTCTCTAGAATCCTCAGTGATTCTGACTTTTGTTGAACTCAAAACATATTTCTTCCTTTGTGTACTCCTTGCACCTGCTCAATGCCCACCTGGTAGAGCTTTATAGAACTCAAAGAGAGATTTTGTCTGCAACTATGTCTCGCCTACATAGCCTTGCCTCCTGATCTATTCAACAACCTCAAATACCTTCCCCGAGTTGATGATTTCATCTCTTGTGCCTCGACACGTCTTTTTATGAATCCGTAGAGTTCAGAAGTGCTTCTGTGCACTGGTATTCAGAGACCGTAGTACTCTGTCACGCCCTCCTGGCATGAAACCACAAAGAACCTCTTAAGCCTAAAAATCAAACAACTCCCTGTAAATGAAAAACTACAACATAAATAGAACACAAAGGCATGAACACTCAAAAGACATTCATTCAATACATAAATTTTTGCAGGAAAAATTGTCGTTTTGTATTAATGGAAAATGCCTATTTACAAGGGTGTTCTTGAGCTTAGACTTTAACAGAGTCTCGGCTCTTGCTCTTCTTCTCTCTCGACTTACCAAAATGAGATACCATCCCAAGATATTTTACATGAGGGGGCTCTTAGAGCGATTCCCTCCAACCTCACCTACCCTATTCAAATACATTGAATGGGTTGTCTAGTCCACAATCTGGACCTAGATCTCAACCTTCAACATTTAAGGCCTACCTACTTCTACGCCTGTGCAAAGCACGACCACACGACTCAACAACCTAAAACATTTAATTAAATTCATTCAAATTCAATTTGAAAACGAGGGTTATGCGTCTCTTCAACACGCGATTTGAAACCGCTGATGTGGCTAGATGGATGACGTGGAGAGATGCTCCTGCATCACATATTAATCAATCTCAAACTTAACAATTTCTATCTTGTGCAATTCTTCTAGAATTCCAATAACACAGGAAAACACAATAATTCAAAGACCCCTGTAGGTCTGGTCAAACTAAGTTATTTTGGAGGAAAAATGCTCTTGCATCAATAATGAATGAGTCTAACACTATTTTATTTTGGCATGCCCAAGTTACCCAAATAATCATAGGCACATAAAAGTCAATCAATAAGAATAATAATGTTTTTCATTACCAACAAAGAAAATTTTAAAAGTATGAAATTTCCTATTTCAAAAATGATTTTATTACTTATTGTGCATTTCCCAATGTAAGGGAAAGTTAAAAATTTCACCATTATACCATTATCCATTCACCATCATACCTATAGGAGCCTACCAAAAAACCATCATAACAATGGTAACCTAACAAAAACAATAACAATAATAAGCATGTTCATCCCATTACCATTAAAAATTTCAAATACATAAACATAAAAGAAATACTATCATCATAATAACGCACCAATTTATAGAGTGAAACCTTAGGACAAGAAGAAAATCTTTCTCAAAAAAATTGTACTCATTGTCTCGACATGTTTGTTTCATGAACATAACCAATTGTCCAACAATCTCATCTTAAATTTGACTAATTTGTATTGAATTAAACTTCATATACTCCCACATAATTTTATCTTTGAATAAGGCCAAGTCTTAAAATCCCTATGTAATGTATTCTTAAATATCAAACCTTTTTAGCCTAACAGCTGGCCACTATTCTCGCATCCTTCATTTTTTAATTCTTTGGTACAATATTCATTTCGTGAGTAACAACTAGCCACTATTCTCGCATCCTTCATTTTTTAATTCTTTGGTACAATATTCATTTCTTGAGCAGCTATGAGTATTGGGAACATAATTTCATATGAATTTTAAGCACATAATTGTTATGTATACCTCCCTTATTTAAGTCTCTTCTATCTTTAGTATTTAATAGGAGCAATGCTCTTGGTAGGAGCAATGTAAACCAAGTTTTTGATCTTGCATATGCTATAGCATATCATATATCCACATGTAAGTGTCTTAATCATGCCAAGAATACACCATTATGGAAGTCCAATAACAATATACAAGAATAAAAAACTCACACCAAGAATGGACCCTTATGGAAGTCCGATAACAACATATGAGGCATTAATAAACTCACACCAAGAATGCACAATTATGGAAGCTTGATGATAAGAAGTACATTAATAATAGTTTTGGAGAGAATAATAAATAATATCCTTTATGAAATAACACCATATAAAGTTATGCATTGATCTAATTGTACACTCCATAATCCTATCATTACATTATCAAACCCTACTCATTTGACTCATGTGCTATTATGACATTATCCAACCTTAGAATGAGGACACATTAAGGGGAGTTGCAACTTGTCATAAAATGATAAATGGAACTTATATTGATGAACCATTTCCTTCGTTGGACTCATGAAATCATAATACAACTAGGGAAACCTGATATAGGTGGATATCGTTTGCCACCCACCTTTTTCCAACTTGCTCAAAACAACTTTCTGACAATTTTGGAAATTTACTATTTTTAGCAGGTTTTAATTTCCGGGGCCATTTTGAGGGCCTAAATGAAGGTTTTTCAAGATCTAGGTTCTCATTGATAGTCAAAGGAATAATTGATCCCCCAAAATGAATCTCCTTGACAATACCTTTCCAACGAGCTATCATACGTCTAAAACGAAGATCGTATGCAAAAGTTACGACCTTGGGAAGTTGATGTACTAACTTACCCAAACGGGGCCGACATGACTTTTGGTGCTTCATCTCCTAGGGTTAGGTTTTTGGATGTCGAAGACTTTGGACATTCCCATTTATTGTAAAAATGCCTTCAAAGCCTCATTTTAATCATCTTCTTGCGAATGCGAGTAGCTGTCACATCTCTTCTCAGAGATAAGCTGCCACCATTCTAGCGAGTCTTTCACTGTACATTTCTTTCATTAATAGAAATTGTGTATTATTGTATATTTGTGTTTATGGTTGCATATATGATACATTTCTGTTATATTATTGAATATCTGCGATATCTCTGTGCATTTCTTTATTATATCTCCGATCTCATTTCGTGCCGAAAATAATCTGGAACAGTGGTATCAGAGTAGGTTGCTCTTGATCATTTTTTCAGTGCATGTCCCTGACAAGGTTTGATTATAGCAAGTTGGGTCTCAAGCTTGTCTCTCTTGAAGAGAATCACTCTCACACACCCAAGAAACCCTCAATGGCGGAAGAAAATAAAAACGACGGAGCAAATGATCCTATCAATCTGTTGCTTGAGCAAGCTCTCACGCGACAGAAGGATGAAATGATGGAGATTTTTTCCCACATCCTTCAATGCCTGCCGATAGCATCAGGCGCATCTTCATCAAGTGGCCACTTTGGAGGAACCTCTCCTTTCAAGGTACAAGTTAACTTTGATATTCTTGTATTTGAAGGACAGATAGATGCAGAAGCCCTAGAAAAATGGTTAACTTTGCTAGAAGGTTATTTCTCTATTAACATTTTTTTCGACAAAGAAAAGATCACCTTCTCACTCCTTAAAGCTCTCCCTCATGTCAAACATTGGTGGGAATCTTACTGGGAGAAAATTTCCATAGAGGAGTCTGGAATATATGGGGTCGATCCCACTTGGGATTTTTTTCTGGATGCAGTAAAGGAACAGTATTACCCTATTGGCAACTATGAGGACCAGTACATGAGATGGACCACACTGCAGCAAGAGAGGAGACAAGAAGTTCCGGATTTCACCAATATCTTCCATACCTTGTGCACCAAGCTAGGTATCAAAGACTTCGAGTGAAATTTGGTTATGAAATACCGTGGGGCTCTACATAGATACATCCAGACTAAAATGGATTTTCTAGACATCTCATCACTTGGTGCTGCCTATCGATATGCTGTTAAAATCAAGAAAAAATTTAAGCAACAGAACAAATGGGAGTTTGGGTCTGCAAATCCACAACAACCAAAGTATGACAAAGATATCCCTAACAAACAGTCTCCCAAAAACCATTCCAAGGCACAGGAAAAGAAGGGTCACGGGAATACAAAGAACGACATCGGAAAATGGTGTGATTTCCACAAAATCCCTTGGCACAACACCGATGAATGTCGCTCAAAATAGTCATTGGTGGCTGAGATCAAAGGCAAGGAGCCAAACCCTAATTCATAATCTGATTCTGAAAATATTGGTAAAAGAAATATCATCGACACAGACCCCACTGCTATTGTCCCGACCGAAGCAATTCAACCAGAAGAACCAACAGATTCAGAAGAGGGGGAGCTCATTTTTCATTCACAGATGTGGGTGAAGGGGAACCTGCTACATTTTATTGTTGATAGCAGAATCCAGAAAAACCTCATCTGAGCAGAGGTCGTCAAACAATTGGGATTGTCAAAAACACCACTTGGTGTTGCCTATCGATATGTTGTTAAAATCAAGCAAAAATTTAAGCACTAGAACAAATGGGAGTTCGGGTCTGCAAATCCACAACAACCAAAGTATGAAAAAGATAGCCCTAACAAACAGTCTCCCGAAAACCAGTCCAAGCCATCGAAAAAGAAGGGTCATAGGAAGACAAAGAACAACATCAGAAAATGGTGTGATTTCCACAAAATCCCTAGGCACAACATCGATGAATGTCTCTCAAAATAGACATTGGTGGCTGAGATCAAAGGCAAGGAGCCAAATCCTGATTCAGAATCTAATTTTGAAAATACTGGTAAAAGAAACATCATCGACACAGACCCCACTGCTATTGTCGTGACTGAAGAAATTCAACCAGAAGAACCAATAGATTCAGAAGAGGGGGAGCTCCTTTTTCATTCACAGATGTGGGTGAAGGGGAACCCGCTGCATTTTATTGTTAATAGTGGAAGCTAGAAAAACCTCATCTCAGCATAGGTCATCAAACATTTGGGATTGTCAAAAACACCACACCCACAACCATACAACATCAGGTGGCTTCGACAAGGATGAGATCTCCATGTCAGCCAACAATGTCGATTGTCATACAGCATCCAACCCTTCAAGGATGAGGTATTATGTAATGTTTCCCCACTGGATGTCTGTGATGTTCTCTTGGGCCAACCATATATGTGGAGACACCATGATGTTTATGAGTCTCGACCTCATAGTGTCATTGTTACTTTGGGGGGTCATCTCTATAGAATACCAGAGGTAGTTCCAACTATTGTTCCACCTAAAAAGTGTCGCAAGGTAGTATCTCATACTACAAAATTCAGCTTCTTCATAAGCTGTTCAAAAGAGGAACAAAAGAAAAATACAACCACTACAGCCTCTTCCCCTGCACCTTCTATCCAACAGAATTAGGTTGACAAGGTTGCAACAAAGCACAAAGATTCCTTCTGGACACTGTTGGGTACCAAATTGGGCTATCTTTCTGTTTCATTTCCATTACCTTTTTGACCTTTTTTCACATATTTACCTATGTTTACTATGCTAAACCTGTAAGGTAAATACCCCTACCTTGTCTATTGGAATATTTTATTAATGAAATAAAGTCACGGAGTTTTGCCTATTCGCAAAACTAAAACAAATGTTTGACCACAACTTCTAGAGGATAGGACCAAGGCCTCGTTCTGCAGTAGATCTGCTATTCACAGGAACAACCAAGCCATAAGGAGGCTGTGTAGCTGGAGTCACAGATCCCTAAACCATCTTGGGCATCTCGTTGATTTTGTTTATCTGGTACTAGTGCCATTCCAACTAATGTATATTTTTTCGGATACGGTTACCATGTTTTGGGGAAAGAGGTTGTTCTCCATCTCCATGTATAAAAGACAGTTTATTCTTGTGATTGGGGATGTCCCCATTGAGATTGTAATAACCCTTTTCAGATTTATAAAACATTATCTATTTTTCTGTCTTCATCTTCGCTATGACTAATGTAGCCCTGATTAGAGAGCTGGGCCCACTCTTCTGATCAGGTGTTGCATCTTTCTGTGTGTGTTATTTATCAGTTTATGCTTGTTGTTACAGTGTTTTGATTCTTATGATTGCTTTTCAGAAGTTGTAATTAATCCAGTTTTATAGCAATGTTTTGAATCTTAATCATGAACCCTTGGCTAGAACAGATTTTGCCCTTGCCCCTGCATATACCTTGCACGTTTCCTTGAAAGGATATGCATCCAGATTGATAAATTAATGTAGGAAAAAGGGTGAATAAATCATTCATACCTGGACACCAACATTTTGGCGTCATTGTTAGGGAGGCTAACAAGGTGCAAGGAAATGATCTAGACCAACCAGAGGGTCAATATCTCGTCCTGGGGAGAGAACGAGTCTTTCTCACTCTGCTTCAGGTCCTGAGTGTAGGTGTTCTTTCCACTTGTTTTTATTTTTTTTCTTTTTCATTTCTTTTTCTGCTAATCTCTTGTCCTGGGGAGGGAGGAGTCTTTTGATGCCCTACTCTAGACCTTGAGTTAGATTTACCTCTCTCAAACCCTTGTGTTTTTGTTTTTGTTGGAAACCCTAGCTTTTACCCTAGGGAAGGAGGAGTCTTTTGATGCCCTGCTTCAGATTTGAAAAGTATTAGGTCTTTTCATGGTGTGTGTTTGTTCCTGGTTCTTTTCCAGGGGACAGAAGAGTCCTTTGATGCCCTGCTCTGGGCCCTAAACCTTAGATTCTTGTTTTTTTAGCTGCCTTTATTTTCGTAAGATCTTTTGTCTTGGGGAAGGAATGGTCCTTTGACACCTTACTTCAAGACTAAAGCATTGTAGGTTCATGCCAAGACCCTCCATCATACCAACACTTGTATGAACAAAGAAATGAATAACGGGGGTAGAGGGAAAGCCCCAAAGAAGAGAGGACCAGATTTGGGAAGAAATACCTACATCCAGTAGATTATAGAAAAGGATGAGTCAGAAACATCATCTCACGTAGCTGTGAGACCAAGGGCACGAAGAGTGAAGTCTGAGGGACAATCAGTAGATCAACCAGTGCTGTCTATAACATTCTTGGGTGATATGACACAACATGTACCTCCAACAGTTGAAGAAACATATAGTAGCATACCTGACCAGGGAAATCTTATGTTGGTAATAGAGGGGGAAGAGGTCGCAAGAAGAACCTCGATAGAGTCAGACCACTCTAGCAAGGGAGAGGAGGTTGTATCCAAGGGATCAAGTCATCAGGACGCAGGAGAAGGGATCGAAGGAGTATGTGCATCACCAAGAGACTGAGGAAGTGTTACTAAAGCGACTTGGATCCAAGGGGTAAGGAAGCCTCAACCATCTCCTACAGAGCCTGGTGAAATACCCAGTGGTTATTGGAAGATATTTATGAATCCCACAACCTCCACTATCAAGTTTCCAATCGGAGATCTGGGAGCTGGTGAGCCCACAAAGCCTATTCCATTAGCATCCTTACCAAACTTTCATGAGCTTGTATCAGAAGATTTCGACACATTTCTATTTGAATTAGATATAGTGTGCCAAGGGTATGACTACACGACGAAGGCCCAAAAGTTAAAATTTTTTCCTTCTACATTAAAAGGAATGGCTCTACAATGGTTCATGGGCCTTGGAGGAAGCTCTATTTCCACATGGGATGATATGCAAACAACTTTTCTAGAAAAATACCAGGACTACTGTAAATCTCAAAACATTAAGGAGGAACTTTTCAAGTTCCCACAAAAATAAGACAAGAGTTTGGAAGATTGCGTGGAACGATTCAAGTACACCTTACAGAGGTCGGGCCACTTTGACCTGGATAAGGAAATTCTAAAAATCATCCTCCTCTGATCTTTCTGTGAGGACTCAATCGAACTATTGAACATTGTGGGAAAGGGAGACATCTGTAAGGAAAGATTCAAAGGTATATGTGAATTATGCATTTAGTTCTCAAGAGGGCTTGCAAGAAACAAACAAGGAATTCTCTCAGTAAAAGGGTCTGGCATAGGTGTTACGAAAGCAGAAATTGGAAACCCGCTAGACAATCTGAGAACGAATATCCTCAGCATCCTATCGACACAGATGGATATGCTGCAAGTAAAACAGAAGCAGCTCGAATTGGATAGGACTATGGCTATATTCTGCCTGATATGTAGAAAGAAGCATCCAGAGAGGGAATGTCCACTAAAATCCATAGAGGAATGTGAAATCTACGAGCTAAATCATGCAACAAGCTCATGCCCCTCCTTTCCAAGCCTGAAAGCAATATTTCAATTGACGGGGAAAGACATGGAACAACTGTACCTCATGGGGTCTAGAAAGTGAGATCGGAAGAGC
>CBVK0100581023.1:0-11722 GCA_900067695.1 Picea abies | reverse complement strand
TGTTATGAACATAATATATATAAATAAGATGTTCATAACATAATAATTAATTAGTAAATAGTTAGTTAGTAAAATAGTAATTATTAATGAAAGGACATGCTCTTGAAAAGACATGTCTAGTGGTGAAAGGGCACCCCTGTGTGGGTATATAATAAGCCCTCACTCTCAATTGTAATCATCATCTTTTTTATCAATTATTCATATTTTATATATATTATTGCAATTGCACTTTTGGTTATCTGTTACAATAATGAAAAATCAATCTTTGTAAGTATAGATCAAGAAGATCGTGAAATAGTCTGTAGACGCATCTTTTAGGATCCTTTTAAGGGTTAGAGATCTATGCTCTTTTTTTATTTAATTTTTAATAATAAAATATTTTTTAGCATGATTATTATTATTTTATATTTTTTGTATGGCATTCATTACAAGTCATGCTTAGGTCACTTTAGTCATCTTGGGATTCATCCTAAATTTGTATCCTTCATGTTTTTCAGTCTGGAAATGGATACTTCCGGGATAAAAACGAAATTTGACATTATATCTAGAGGGACACAACAACATATTTTAATAGTTTTAATATATTTTTTCATATTGAAATGATAATTTGATAAATATAGAGAAGCTTTGAACTATATTTGAAATGCCAATTGTGATGAGGTTACAATATGTTTAATCTTCACATTCATGGTCTTTATCTAATTCTTAGTACCTTTATTATTGGGTTTGGTTCAAAGAAATTTGTATTTACTTATTGTAACTGTTTGTTTAGAAATATGAGAAACTTTAATCACTTTTTGAATTTTGATAATTTTTTCTTTAAAGAAAAAAAATGCCATTTCTATTCACCAAGGGAATGGGAATTACATTTATAACGTGCATCCTGCACTCCTCAAAAAAGAAGTCATAAATAAGGACTAAAGTAAACAATCAGTGCTACTTACAGCAGCTAGCAAAAGACTCAACATCATCAATTCCATGCACATAAAGTTTTTATACACACACATAAAGTTTTTATACAGTTTACATAAAAAATAACCGACATACTACATCTAGATATGCTTTCCCCTTTCAAAATCCCAAGTATCATCAGTACAACCCAACAAGATAAAAGCAGTATCCACCTCCAGACTGAAAATGACCATAACAGCTGCAAGAGACAAATCAGAAATTGCATACAGATGAGACAGTGGTCACATCCCTGTCTTCCTCAACATACATAACACCTTCTTGTTAGGATATAAGGCTTACATTTGTAATAAAGTCACTTTATGACTTTAGAATATGTTATTGTTCACTTTTGTGTAAAGCATTTTATCCCACATTCATAAGTGGAAATGATTTGCTTAGTGGACAATGATATATAAAGAGGTAAACTCGTCTGTAATAGATGCACTAGTTATTCATTGACAATATCATATGGTGTTATTGCGAGTATGTTCCTTTGAGTTTAGTTATGTGACTCAACTCTGTGTAGGCTTTCCACATTTAGTAATCTAGCTTATTTTGTAATATGGTATCAAGGCAGGGAATAGTCTAGGAGTCTGAAGCCATATCAAGAGTCTTGGGCCTTTGAAAGACAAGGTTTCCACTCTTGCGACTTCAATAGATTGAGAGCCACAAAGAGTTGTATCAAGAGTCTCGGGCCTTTGAAAGACAATGTTTCCACTCTTGTGACTTCTGTAATTTGAGTGCCACAGAGTCTCTGCAAGTGTGAAGACCTAGGGATTGTTGCCAATAGAGATGGATCAAGGGATTGCTAGTGTAACACATCAAAAAACTAAAAGGGTTTCTTGTCATTCAAAGCCAATATCTATTTAGAGGGTTTTGGAGAAAATTCAGTTTGTTCTTACCTGTATTGATGCCCAGATTTGCAGATCTTGAGAATTGGTTGCTCAGCCTGAGATGACATTATACTCAAGAAACAATTGTAGTAGATCAGCTAAAGACAAGGAGGAGATGGAATGTTATCGTTGCAAGAAAATGGGTCAGACAACTTAGAACAATATATGTTGAGCCAATGACATTCTCAAGGTAAAAGCCAAAGACAAACTACATGTAGCGAATGTAGCCGTTGTTGAAGATCCACCAGATGGTGATAGTGGTGATGATCTTACTGAAGAAAGGGTGTTCTATGCATTTTAAGAAGTCGACACTTTGAACACATGAAGGGATCTAGTGTAGATATAGCTCAGCATGGATAGTTACCCAAATAGTTTGGGAGTTTGCAAATCTTGGGAATTATACCCTTACGAGGGTCACGAGACAAATTGATGGAGCACTATGGATGTAGCTCAACATGTATGGTTGTCTAATAATTTGGGAGATTTGTAATTTGGGAGTTCAGGGTGGTGGAATCCAAGAACTCGAGAGTTCATCTTGGGAACTACAACTTTACGAGGGTTACGAGGTACCTTGATGGAGATCTACCTAGTCTAAGAACTGTTTTCAAAGAAGAAGCTTCCGAAGAATGTTTGGTTTTGATGTTTTAGTTTTTAGTCAGTGTGTTTTATCTCACCTTAGTATGTTTTTCTTTCAATATTGTAAGCCTTAAGAGGGGGTGTTAGGATATAAGGCTTACATTTGTAACAAACTCACTTTCCGACTTTAGAATATGTCAATGTTCACTTTTTCTGGAAAGCAATTTATCCCACATTCATAAGTGGAAATGATTTGCTTAGTGGACAATGATATATAAGGAGGTAAACTTGTTTGTAATAGATGCACCAATTATTCATTGATAATATCAGATGGTGTTATTGTGAGTATCTTCCTTTGAGTTTAGATATGTGACTCAACTCTATCTAGGCTTTCCTCATTTAGTAATTTAGCTCATTTTGTAACACTTTTGCTAGATCTTGACCTACTTTTGAAAGAGCATCTTCATCCATGTTTAGTTCCCTATAGACACGTGAGAAAGAAATTCTATCCAATGTAGTAGATGTCACTTTTAATTGGTCAGATGAGGCCCTTAGTTGAATACTCTACACCTGAACTCTACCAATAATCCAATTAATCACAAGAAAGGAAACACCAAAAATTTGAATTTCCCTAATATTTCTATTCAAAGCACATTTAAGGAAAATCCCGAAAGCCATAAACTTAGCAAAGTTGTTAGACCCAGTCCCTAACCCTAATTTTAGCTCATTTTTTTGTTCATTAGAGATATATAGAACTCCTCCAACACTGCTGTAATTATTAGGCCCCTGCCTGGCCCCATCAAAAAAGCCCTAGGCATATGACTTGTCTATGGTCAAATCATCTAGTTGTCAAGGAACTACTTGATTATAACTCATTTTACAAGAAGGCATCAAAGATCTGACTTGAGAAGAAACTTGGAAATAAGGAATATATTTGTCTTGAAAGATCTGAGAGTTTCTTGCAAGCCAAATGCCCCATAGAACTAGGCAAGGCAAAGCCCTAAACTCTTTTGGCTCTGACTTACTGAATCATGACATCAAACATTCCTTCACAATGTCACCATTCCAAACATTTGTATTTCTTGTAATCTGTTCTGCCTCTTTCCAGATTTGTTGAGCATAAGGACAAGGACATTTGATCATTAAACGAGATATATTTTTAGCCTCATTCCTGCATAACATGCATATCCCTGGACCGAATATATTCCTTCTTTGAAGAACTTCCTATGCTAAAACCTTGTTTTATAAGGCCATCCATGTTGAGATTTGGGTACCTTGGAAAGTGGTCCCCATGTGCTTATGAGTCTCTAAGCACAAAGGGGGAAGAATATTACCCTTGTACTTTACTTTATGAATTTCACTTTGACTTAAGAGTTTTAAGTCAAAAGTGAAATATGTCACTGGGTTTCCTTAGTGAGATTATTGGAGTTGATCTCATCGATTGATTAGACTTGGCTAGATGTAATCTAGGCCATTGATCTTTTAGGGTTGGCATGAGGAGGCTAAAGAGAGGGTAAAGCCATTTTGGAGACTCATTCTTCACTTGCGATTTCTTGAGAAGAGAAGAGGGGCGCATTTCTTGAGGAGAAGGAGGGCGCACTTCATGAGGGTTTGAGTAAGACCCTTGAGAGCTTGAGGAGAAGCTTGAGGTTGGTTTGAGCTTGCATGGAGAGCATTTCCATGGAGCCATAGCCTTTACTTCTAAGACAAAGCATGTATATGGAGGAGGGGCGCATCTTGAGGAGGAGGGGCACATTTATTATCCTTCATTTGCTCATCAGAGGAGGAGGACTTGTCAGATCAGGATGAGGTCTGATGCATAGGGAGAGGAGAGCTTGGGCGCTTGTTTCTGTGGAGAGAGACGTTCCGTTTATGGCTTAGTTTATTTCTGGTGATCATTTCTGCTAGGAGGAGGGCACACATGTTGAGAGGACTGGCAGCTACCTAGTAGCAGATCTGCTTGGAGGATTCGAGCTCTAACAGTTTCAGTGGAGAGGCAGCACAGGAGAGGACATTCCTGTGGAGGGATTTCTTCATTGGGTTACTGATGAGCTAGGGCACTTCAGTTCAGTACAGAGGGAAACAAAGGGAGAGGGCACACCACAGTTTGGGCACTTCTTTCTCTGGTTCTTGTGGCAAGGCTCGTGAGGAGCTTGCTATGTATACAGGTTCCATTGTATTTCATTACTTGTTGTATCTCTTGCTTTAATCATCATTATATAGACAAATATCCCAAACTGGTTTTCCCCGGGGGGGTTTTATCTAGGGTCATGTTGACCAAAAATACCTGTGTACAAAAATGCATGTGTTAGTCTCTTAGATCTACTTTATTTCAGCTGTAAAGATCTTTAGGTGTGTTGTACTTATTTTAGTATGCATGTGCTAACTTCTGGTTACTAAAACTACATGCTAGAGCACCTAAAATTGGAAGTGCAACCATAACAAATCAGCAAGAAGTTCTTGGACTGTTGGCTGTCCTAAAACAACAACAAACACTTTACATAACAGTTGAAACTTAGAGCCTAATTGTGGTCAAAGACAGACCCAATAGGCAAGCTTGATAGGACCTATAAAGTCTTCAATCCATGGAAAAAATATAGACTTATTTGGAGCTCTCAATGTCTAGATCAGTCTCCACTACCAGTTTGGCTTTTGGTGTTCAGATTCGAATAATGACTTATGTCCTAAACTCTCAGTATATACTATAGACTTGTAGAGTCTTATTTTTTGACCATACCAAAGAATCATCTTCCTCTCACGGCTTGAGATCCCCTGTTTTGAGACTAGCAATATGTACATTCCACATACCAACCTGCTCCCCTTCCAACCTTAGTGCCTGTGCATTTTGCCAGCCTTGTTGCCAGATGTCAGTAGCCCTTGTGTCTCCTACCTGATTCTAGGTATAAATACCTCTTTCTCACAATTGGGCTATTGTTTCATTTGTATGTCATACTGCTTCATGACATCCCATAATAAAATCTTCCCTAATGCTTACCTTCTCTCCATTCGATAGTCACAGAGCCAAATGACTGTGAATTAATTTCTCTTAACCTAGCACCTGACCATTAATTCCGAGAAAAATAGATTTACTGAACAATATTACAACTAGGTTATTAACGATAAATTCAACGAAAGCATTACATGGAAATCGAACACATTTGCACAAGTGATCTCAGGTCAATACCCCTAGAAAAACCCTTGCGGGAAAACCGGATTTGTGATATTTATTATTATTATTATTATTTTGGGCTCCCATCTTGGGAAAATGGCCCACCTGAGGAATACAAAAACAATAGATAGCCAAGCCCTAGAAACCTCAAGATTAGTCCTTTGATCTTGTTGGTTGGCTGCTATCTCCCTTGCTGCCCCTTTGCTCTTATCCTCAGCCCCTACCCTCCACACTTGGATGAATGTCCTTCTCCACCCAATCAATGAGAGTTCACTCTCTCACTCTGTGTGTATCTGTTGCCTCACATTCTCTCACATAGGATGCCTTTTATAACCTTGAGTTTACCCTAAGTCCAAAACCCTAGATTTGCTAAAGTGATCAATGATTGAGATCTAATCTCATGTTCACTTTAGGTCTAACGGTTAGGACTTAATTTAATTACTAATGCGAAATACTTAGGAATATAATTAAATTAAACTTAATTTATTACAAAAGTACATTCACTTTATTAATCACTTAAGAAAGTGATTTTCCTAAGATTCTGAGAGGCATTAAGGACGACTCCCACATGTAGACACAAACCCATGTGGAAGTTACTGTCTGATGCTACTTAAAACATCAACACTCCGTCTTAGCAAGGAATGTACTTCTACCACCTGGAGGTGGCTTTGTCTTTGCTATCAGATCTGCTATCATGGTTCCTCTCCAATCCACCCGATTGGCTGCTCCCTCTGAAATGAAATCTATCCCTGCCATCTCGTTCAAACCCTGCTTCAAAGACTTCCCTCTGATCATGCTCCTAGAAGCTTCTTGCTCTTGAGCATCCTGCATAGTTATCTCGTACCATGACTCCTTCTTGACAGAATTGGAAGGCTGCTCCTTCCCACTTGAACTTGAAGGTTGACTCCCTCTAAGCTGCTCATCCTTCGAAGCTACTTGCTCCTTGTTCTTTGCCACTCAGATATTGACCATTGCTCGCATAGGTTGGCCCTTTAACCTGTACAAGTTGCTCTCTCTAACTCCAAGAACAGTTGCTGTGCTAGATCCTTTGGGCTTGATTAGCACTTGTCCATCCTGGAACACTACATCAAATCCCTTCTTCTCAATTGTTGAGACTAAGAGCACCCTCCTCCTTATCTGGAGCCCATAGCACGTCCATCACTCTCAACACGCCTCCTAACTCCATCCAGAACGAAACTATCCTAGATCCCTTCGTTGCATGCTTGGTGCCCATACCAAGTTCCACATGCACGTTTGAGTCTAATTTTGTGAAGCTCTCGAACAACTCCCGTGCTCTTGTCAAATGACATGTGGCTCCACTATCTATTAGCCACGCACCAACTGATATGGTGCTCAAGGAAGTCTATGAAATAGATAAGAACTTTGTCTGTTCAAACTTCTTGGAAAACTCATCCATTTGAGCCCTTGTTGATGCATCTACATCTGGTTGCATCCTGTTTCCACCCTTCTTCTACTCTAGACATTGTGAAGCATAATGTCCCTTCTTATGACAGTGAAAACACTTGACCTTACTTAGGTGCTTCCCTGTGCCAACTTGTGAAGATGAATCTCCACCTATGTTCATCCCGACCTTCTCCTTGCCCCTCCTTGCTTGACTGGCAAGTGCAAGGTTCTCCCCATCACCATCTTCTGCGGGCCTCCCAGAGCCTCTCGACGAGTCTCCTCCTGGATAGAATCATCCCATAATCGCCCGAAGTCTGGAAACTTCTCTCGAGCACAGATGCATTCGTTAAACGAAGTCCAAGGCTTGGTGAAACCATTCAAGGCCACCCTCACTATCTCCACATCTGTCACTGTCTCGCCAACTACCCCCAACTGATCACGAACCTAAGTGATCCTGGTGAGATAGATGGTCACCAAATCAATTTTGGACATCTTGGTGTTTCTGAGTCGGTCCTTCAATACCATCTTCTGGTTCTCGTTCTTACTCTGAAATAGATTCGTTAGAGTCGAGAACATCGCATGGGATGAATTTTCTTAGATAAATGAGGAATAAGATGATCCCTCATCGAATCTAAGATCATCCACATCGCCTTGGCCTTGCTTACCTCATGCTTGGCCAGCTCTGCAGGATCCATGACGCGGTCACAGTGGTCTCTGCATGACTCCACAATCCTTTCTCCTTCAGGAGAAACATGATCTGTGCTTTCCATGAAATAAAGTTAGAGGCACCCTCCAACTGGTCCTCATACCTCAACCCGACCACTTCCATCTCCAAGACCTGATTTGAAAATTAAAAGAAAAAAACACTGGAAAATGCGCCTAGCCCCTTAGGCATGAAAATCGATTTTTTTTTTCTAGTTGCCCGGATCTATTTGCGGGACCCACTGCTCAAACTTGTTGCTTGCTGCCCATACCTACTACATGGACCCTTTCCTGAAGCTGCATGGGGCTGCTGCAGTGTTGTTTGACTGCTGCCCGAGTCCTTTTAGGCGTTTCCCAGCTAATTTCTGGGATACCTGAAATTTTCTGGGCTGCTCAACGACTGTCTTGGCTTGCTGGCAATTGGCTGTTGGCTGCATGGCCCCAACCTACGACCTACAACCTATGCTTTGCCTCACCTCCTCAGCCCTCACATCGCTGTCCACATATGCCGACTGCCTCTATGCACCTACACCGTCCACGACTCCACGACGAATCTCTCGTGCTCAACTCCTTGGTGGATGGCTTCAGTTCCTACACCCACACTCTCTGCCCAACTGTCGACTCCTCATAGACCCCACTCATCTTGCTCACGTTTCTTGCAACATCATCACTTTACAACGCCCAAATCCACATCTGGTTGTCTCACTGCTGACTGACACTCTGCTGTTGGCTTCCTTTGACCCTCGACCGTCAAACCTTTGCGGCTGCTGTAGCGAGATCTCAACTGGACGACGATTGCTTTTTGATAGCTGCGGTCTCCTACCGCCCGACCCTTTGCCAACACTGCTCCGCAAGCAGACTCTACCATTGGTGGCTTCAACAGACTGTACGCACGTCACTCTCTTTTCCCAGTGGATCTCTTCCTGAACACAGCCATACGATTTGTACGCTGTACAACGGTTGCTGTACGATGTACTTAAAAAAAATAAATTATTTTCTCTTTTACCCAGCGCATAAAATAATTTTCTTTTTGTGTTGCTAATCATATTTCCATGCAACCTGGCTTCCTTCAAAAACCAAGCTCTAATACCATGCTAATTTCTCTTAACCTAGCACCCAAACATTAATTCCGAGCAAAACACATCTATCAAATAATAGTACAACTAGGTTATTAACGATAAATTCAGTGGAAGCATTAAACGGAAACCAAACACATTTGCACATGTGATCTCGAGTAAATACCGCTGGAAAAACCCTTGCGGGAAAACCAGATCTGTGAGATTTATTATTATTATTTTGGGCTCCCATCCTGAGAAAATGGCCTACCTGAGGAATACACAAACAACAGATAACCAAGCCCTACAAACCTCAAGATCAGTCCTTCGATCTTGTTGGTTGGCTGCTATCTCCCTTGCTGCCCCTTTGCTCCTATCCTTGGCCCCTGCCCTCCACAGGATGAATGTCTGTCTCCACCCAATCAATGAGAGCTCACTGTCTCACTCTGTGTGTATTTGTTGTGTCTCATCCTCTCACATAGGCTGCCTTTTATAACCTTGAGTTTACCCTAAGTCCAAAACCCTAGATCTCCTAAATTGATCAACGACTGAGATCTAATCTCATGTTCACTTTACATCTAACGACTAGAACTTAATTTAATTACTAATGCCAAATACTTAGGCATTTAATTAAATTAAACTCACTTTATTACAAAAGTACATTCACTTTATTAATCACTTAATAAAGTGAATTTCCTAAGATTTTGAGAGGCATTAAGAACGACTCCCACGTGTAGACACAAACCCACGTGGAAGTACTTGGCTGATGCTACTTAAAACATCACCATTCAAAAGCCTTTACCAATGCTTTCTAATGTATAGACACACTGGTTATACTTTTCCTTGTGTTTCTAACCCAATCCATCAGAGACCTTGGATTGAAATATTTTTGATCAATTATTTGTCTCCACAAACCTTCTTTAGACCTAACATTCCACATACTCTTTGCAACCAAAGATTTTCCAAACAGATGGATAATCTGTAAACCCCAGCGTCCCTCCTCCTTTGGCCTAGCTATAACCTGCTACTTGACTAAAGGAATTTCCTTTGAATCTTTTCTTCCTGACCAAAGAGCAATAAAACATAATTTTCTTATTTTTTCCAGAAATCATTTTGTAATTAATGCCATAGAATGCTAGAAGATTGGGATGGCCTCTAGGACAGACTTGACTAATGTCAGTCTGCCCCCTCTTTACAACCATCTATTGCACCAAATCTTTATTCTGTTTTCAGTTCTTTCCAACAATCATCCCTAGTGCGTTTTCCGATATCCATTTGGTTTTAGTAAAAAACCAAGATATTTGAAGCCTTCCTGAAAGTTTAGAGTCTCTAAAGGGAAATATTTAACAAAGTATGCGCTGCATCTTGATCCAAACCATTGAAACAAATGGAATATTTCTGGACATTTCGTTCCATTCCTATAGCTATCCTATCTCCAGAATTTCCTCAAGTCTCCTGGCCTCCCTTGGAGATCCATTAGAAAACAACAATACATGATCAACAAATAATAAATGAGTTAGAGCTACAATCTTCCCAATTTTAATACCTGTAATAATACCTTGTCTTTTAGCTTCCTTAATAACCCTACTTAAGTCCTTAACTACAAATAGAAAGAGGAGAGGGGATAATGGGCAATCTTGCCTTAATCCCCAGGAGGGCTTAAATTTTTTTGTAGTAGCTCTATTAATAAGCACGACGTAGGAAATTGAAGAAATACACCCCATTTTCCAATTGGCTACTGGGAGATAGAAACCAACATGAAGGAGCATCAGCCTTAGATATAACCAACTAGTTCTATCATATGCTTTTGATAGGTCCAACTCAATGAACCAAACTGCTTCATCAACTGTATATCTAAAATATGTAGGATAAATAAAAGAAATCCACATGGGATATAAATTATGTATTTGTAATTGAGTAATACAAGTAATGTTTTGTTAAAGTTTGTAGCTCAAACAGGTATTTCCGCAAGTGTGTCTTCTTGTGGAAATCGTCATGAAATGTATCCTATGCTTTTTCTAGAGTTCACTTTATTAATTAATTAATAAAGTGAACGTCTTTTTATAAATTGACTTAAGTTAAGTCACTTAATGATTTAATTAAAAGAGAGCCATTGATCTCACGGTTAGATCTTGACCGTTGAGATTAGGGATTTGGCTCAAATCAATGTTATAAAAGACAGAGAGGGTAAAGGACAAAGACACACAGAGAGATCATTCATTCACACGTTACGTGAGTGGGTGTGGGAGATCAAAGTTCTGATCTTTAGCCTGGTGAGAAGATTTCAGCAGTAAGAAACCAGCAAGGGGGTGACATTCATCTTCAGTCAAGACCGTTCAACAACAACCAGCAAAGGGGCTGCACGTGCGAGCTGAAAAGCAGCCAGAAAGGGGCCGCACGTGTGGATTGTTTATCAGCAGAGGCCGTGCGGGTTTCAGAACAACGACATGAACATTTGCAGGTCACACTTGTGAGTCGTACAACCCATACATGCAAGTCTGTACAGGTTGTACAACTGCTGGGCCGTACAACAAGTTTTGGCAGCAAGTTGAGGTGATTCTGTTTTTCTGTTTTTGCTGTTTTCACTGTAAAATTCTCAGAGCCATTTTCCCTGTGAAGGGAGCTCTTGTAAGTTCCGACGATTAAATGAATAACTAATTTGAAGAGCAGAAAAATTAATTGTGTACTGTGTAGTTTTCTTTTCTAGTTTTCCGCTTCATGAAGACTTAAATAATTCCAATATAGTATTTAGATCTAATCTATTTGCTTAGTTTACTGGTCTTAAGAAATTTACATGTTTTACAAGACCAGTCGTGACAGTATAAATGACATTCACTAGTGACAAGGGTGAAGGGTAGGATAAATAAAAGAAATCCACATACGATATAAATTATATATTTGTAATTGAATAATATGAATGATGTTTTACAAGACCATCCGTGATAGTTTAAATTGTTAATGTTTAAGCCATT
>CBVK0100581022.1:0-11723 GCA_900067695.1 Picea abies | reverse complement strand
TGCATTTAAATTTCCAGGAATATGTAACTTTTTTGATATATTTCAAATTAAATTCTTTTCTATCTCCTTTTATATTTATGTCATCATAATTTTTTATCTTCCACTATGTTGAATGTCAATAAATTGAATTTATTTAATTTGAATATAATTTTTTTTGTCCTACCACATATAGAGACAAAATACACAAAAAATTTCAACATAGCAAAACATATTATATACTTTCAAAAAATAAATGGGACTCTAGAGGCAACGTGACATTTACTGCATGGATACCACATGTGCTTCATGTTGCTTTCCACATCTTCTTTGCATTTTCCATTTGCCTCCACAACTTTTTCCCATCCATGTGCATTTATTCCCAATTCAACCTGATAGAGACTATGCTGCCACGCAACACTTGTTAATTGTGGTGTCTATGATTTGATGGGACTCCAGACCCACTGACCACCATCAATTTTCATAAGAAGCTTTTAAAAATTGTAGCATCTTTGTCTCGATGGACATGTGACACTGTCACGATGAACCAATTTGAAGGGTTACTTTTGATTGTAATTTTGAAAGGTAATATATTCATTCTACTCTTTTGTGATGAAAAGTTGAAAAAATAGTTGTATTTCAGTTGACATGAATAAAATAAGTATATATTTCAAAGAATAGTATTCTAAAAAATATTATTTTGTTTCCAAATATTTAACAAATTAAAATTAAACAAACAACTACAAAGATAAGATGAAATTTAAGCATACTTTGTAATTTCAAATATAATCTTTTGATGGGTTATAAAATAAAAATTCACAAACATTGAGTCGCATTTTCTTTGGAGGAATTTCAAAACGTTAAAAAATGACAATGTAAAACTTTAGACACAATCACAAAATCAAACATTTTTGTAAACAACCATTGCAACAGAGGATGCAATATATGTATCCATACGATGCGTGAACACTGCATCTTATATTCATATTTTGAGCATAACCTGATCTTGCCTAACCATGGGAGTCATGTTCATTCTATATCTCATTAGAAAAGAATAAATTGTAGTAAATCTTGAGGCCTTTGTTGAAGGGTGATAATTCTATCAAAATACTATAAAAGTAATGAAAGACCTTGTTTTCTTGATAAGCCTCTAGGAACATGACAATCTAGCATTTCTTATTATTTAGGTTAAGCTGTTTATGATTTGAAGCTTCTCAAGATCCATAGGAACACAAAACTAAAGGAAATTACTTATCAAGACCACCAAGTATGTCATTGTTATTGAGAATATTAATTGTTCACTTTATCTCTCAAACCATGTGAAAATGCATGAAAGAGTGAGATGTTTGAAAATAATCCCCAATGCATAAGTTTGATGATAACAAAAATTATGATACATCCTCCGTAGGCTTTTTAAGAATCCCACCTAGCTTCAAAAAAATTTGTTTCAAGCATTAATGCTACTAAGGAGACATCTCCTTGATCTTGGGCTTGGGATGAGGTAGGGGGGAAAAGATCTATGGGGCATTCCCAAAATATTTGCAAAGTATCATCGCATTGATGTCAATGTTGCTATAAAGAAGAAGAAGAAAGTGAATGAGTGTTATAGATACATATGCATGGAATCGGGAAAATGGGAATGACATTCTAGAGAATAGAGTGAGGATTTGATGATGCTATAAATTGAATAAATAGAATCACAATTCTCATTGTTGTAATCACAATTTTAGGTTTTTTTATGTTGGCAAGGTTCATTTTGTGCAAGTTCATATCTAAACTTAATCAAGAACATAAAATTTAGAAAATTACACCAAGCTTAATATAGTTTTTAATCTCAAACATAATCATTAAATAGTTTTATGTGAAATAAAGAAAAACTATGCATTATCTTCATGATGAGCTTGCACAAACTTGTACAAGATTGGTGGATTCTTGAGATATTTGCATTCAATTATTGATTATGTGTTTCACCCCCATTATATATTATATTAGTGAGGATTCCATGAATTTCATACAAGTGGTTGAGAGACCCACCAATGTCCTAAAATAATAACCATATTAGAACCAAAGCTATTATAACCAAGTCATGAATTTTAATAAGCAAACACATAGCATTATGAATGCAATAAAATAACTATGAATAAACATGTCATATACTATTAGTGAGATGGAATATGTGAACATGAAAAATGATAGTTGTTTTGATTTCCTTGGGGTCACTCAATGTCTATTGTTTTCTCTTCAAAATTAACATTGATCAACTCATTTGTAGTTAATCTTACTAATAAGGTCCCAATGTCATTACAATTTACATCCATAACCCATGTATAATTGTTTTGGCTTTTTATAAAGCCAAGAGCGAAGGCAAAGCTAACAAAGGAAATAGCATTATGGCAAGTGTTAGAGACAAAAGAAAATGACATTATGGTGAGTGTGGGATTAAAAAACATGAAACTTACTATATCATTTAAGAATTATGAAAAGAGTTGATGATATTACCTTCGTTAAGCATTGTTGAGATTCTCAACTCCTTCCTTCTTACTATTCTATGGGCGAAAATCCACCACATTAAGTCAGAGCTTAGTTGCTTATCCTCCAAGGTAAATACTAGGGTTTTTCCACTTTCCCAATGTTCATATTAATTCCATATTTATAATCCTCGCCCAACCACTCTTTTCAATCCTCATTACTTCAATAGTCCCTGATGATGGGTGGAGTTTCCACTCAAAACGTTGTACATTTAAAAAACTCCATAAACGGTTTATATCTAGATACCTAATACAAAAAACATGGTAATGTCCATTGGAATCACTATAAATACATTAGTGCTTGATGAGGTTGTAGATACTTTAATATAAAAGGAGGTGAGGTAGAAAAATTATAAATCCATCAATGATGTTGTTCATGGAAGATCAAAGGAGAAAGGAAAGAACACAGAAAAGGGAAAATCCAAATCTCGTGGGAGACACAAGTTTCCTAGAAGTTCTAAGGAAAGATATTGGAACCACAACAAGGTTAGGTATTTTAGAAGAGACTACAAAGGGGGGTATGATAGTCTATTTTATTTTCCATTATAAGTTTATTTATGATCCATAAACTCAATTGTTGAACTTACACATACAAGATATCACAATGTTGCAACATACATGGTTCTACTTCTATAAAACGAAAAAGGAATATGATGAATATGAAAAATAAATTCTCAAGAGGATAGCGGAGATTCCTTTTTTGCAACTTTGGTAATCATGCAAGCCAATGTGCATGGTTGATATAATATGGATCTTCTTTCAATATGACTTCCCATCGATATTGATTTTCATTGTATGCTAAACACAATGGTGGGATCATATAAATTAGTGATGACTCTCCTCTTATAATAGTTGGCCATGGTAGAGTCTTGATCAGATTCCTTTATGGAAGAGTGAAGGGGATCAGTGGATTTTTTACATTCCGAGTTTGACATGAAACTTACTGTTAGTAAGTAAACTTAATGATGTGGGTGTGCAGGTTGTTTTCTATAAAAAAGTATGTAAGATGGTATAAGAAGTTATGTTTCTCACTAAGGATGCTCATATGGGCACTTTTTTATATAGCATGATTCATGCACCATTCAGTGTAATATTTCTTCAATTTTTGCAGTGGAGAGACCCGTAGTATCTACACCTTCACAATCAAAACCTATATCTACTTCTAATTGTCATGATTTTTGGGTACCTAAACAAGAACTTTCTTTATAAACAAAGTTACCTATATATAATACTATGTTATGGCATCGATTATTGGGACATATAGGTGAGAAGTGACTACTAGCCTTGAAAAAAAAAATATTGTCACGGGATTGAATGATTGTGATATTGAATTTGATTTTTGTGAGCATTTCATATATGGAAACCATAACCATGTTCAATTTTATTCTAGTTTTGATTTGTAAGTGGTAGGCCTATGACTTGTCCATTCCATTAACATGAATACTCTATGAAGTAAAATCAAATGAGGCCTCTACAATTAAAAATAGGCTAATATTATGCCTCTTCAACTAATGTTTGTTAATTGGTTACAATCCTTGGTTCAAAAATCCAACAAACAAAATATGGGCTAGTTGAACGCCAACCAATGGAAAACATGTCTACTCTATTTTATATTTGGTTCAAGGGATACATACAAGATATTAGACAATCAATTCTAAACCTAAATTCACCTAGTAGAAAAGAAACATTTCTCAAAGGAGAGGGGAACAACCCAGGAAAAAATAAAAATGTCTAGTAATGCTAGAAATGCCAAATAGTCCACCAGATTCAATTAAATAAATTTGGAAACCTCCAAAATAAAGACAATCAATTCTAAACCTAAATTCACCTAGTAGAAAAGAAACATTTCTCAAAGGAGAGGGGAACAACCCAGGAAAAAATAAAAATGTCTAGTAATGCTAGAAATGCCAAATAGTCCACCAGATTCAATTAAATAAATTTGGAAACCTCCAAAATAACTGCAATGGCTCTAATATGACAACAATTGATCTTAAATATTTGAGTATAATGGACAAGGTAGAATAGAGGTTTATTGACATTCATTAACTACTAATGGAAATTGGTTTCTAAGTGAATTAATGGAATTACAAGATGGAACTCTTCATCATAATCATGTGGGAAACCAACAATAACCATACACTATAAATAATAGCAATAATATCACCCATAGAACTTTACAAAATATTAAACCACACATAGAGAAACTAAGATGTTCTTGGAAAACCAGCTATGAAGAAAATCAAGTTGATTCAAGGGAGTTTATTAAGAAAGAAATTGATTACAAAAGCATGAGATATACGTAGATTTAGTGTATTGTTACTCACTAGAAAGAAATTTGTAGATGGAAGTGGCTTGACAACAGTCTTTGCTCATCATGGGGCATACTCAATTTTGTCTTCTCCTTTGATCATGAAGTAGACTACTTCCTTGAGTTCTCATCTTTGCTACCACCCTTCTTCATTTCCTCCTCTCTGTTCTATTTGATGCTTTTATTCATGAAAACCTTGTTTTTTAATGGGTTGTCTTGGAAGGTCAACCATCACAATGGTTTGTTTCAACTTCCAACAGAATTTTGAAGATCTTCTCAACTTTGCCAAAAATAATTAAATGATTATTACAAACTTTACAAAGTTATTTTTGGAAAGGATCCAATTCGTATCACACCTTCCCATTTGCACAATTTTGGTCCCCAAAATATTAAACTCCCTTCAATATTTTTTGTTTTTCCTTCAATCATTCTCCAACAAATCTCCGAAAAAGGGTGCCTCCATTGCAATATGGAAGATAAGAGATTAATAGAGGATACCTTTGGCATAATATTGTTGTCCATCTCATGGATATAGATGATATTCACTACAACAGGTCACTGGAAAACCATTACTCCTTGGGAAACAAAGAAAAGAAACTCCTCTTTCCCCTTGACCTTAACTCTCCAATATTTATTCTTGGTTGTTTGGTTTTGGGAATAGATTTATGGGTTAATCCTTCAACATTTGGCCTCATAATGTCTAATCAATATATAGTACTGGGAATAGTTCTTAGATGAGATACTTATATTTCTATATTTCCAACAACTTCTATCCTTTTGACCCATTTTCTCGCAACATAAACAAACCAAAGTTAATATGCCATACCTTTTCAATTTGTGATGATTCTTGTCAGCTTGGTTGCTTGGACCTGCAAGAGTTGGAGTGGATCTAGATGGAAAAATCATCTCTTTTATTCTCTCTTCCAATCCTCTATAAGTATATTTGGGAGTGTTTTTTAACACTCCTTTTCCATATTCCTTTCCCTGCATGGGAATATTTTCTTTTCGAGTTCCTCTCTCCTTGAAAAAGGTGGTTTGATATGAACTTGTGTTGAATTCTTGTCCACTAAATCCTAGGCCTTCATGATTGGGCCTCTATTGAGCTACAATGGGGATTAGAATCCCTTGGCCTTATTTTCCTAGCCCTTGGCCATCATATCCCATTTTCCTCATGAGCTTTGAATCAATGCCCCTTGTGTGTTTTTCAAATTTATTGAAGGTCTCTTAAGGAAGGGTCTTGGAAGGTGAGTTTACCATGCTTTAATTTGTCATGGTGCTAGATTCCATAGTGGAAAAAAAGGGTATTTATTGGTCTCTTGGAAAAATTCTTGTAGCTTCTTAAAGTCCTATTCCTTTTCTTGCAAATCCTAGTATAGATAATCAGTCACTTTGGTGAACCTCTCCTCTTACAATTTATCTAGATAAGTGAATTTGTCCTCCAATTGAAAGAGATACAATATACTCTTATATAATCCTTCCCTCATAATGGTGAAGGAGTCCTAGTGTTTGATAAGTTTATTTTCCATCCCATCTACTTTACACCTCCAATACAGGCTTTCCTCTTGGATATTTCAACTATTCTAGCTTCTCCTCTTAAAGGCTTTGCCCATGGAAATCACTACAAGGTCTCCAAAAAACATTCTCTAATACCATATGATCCATAAATGGTAGTCCTATGGCCTATACTTTTCACTAGCATCGGTACTTTATTCCCACCTACGTGACAAAGGTCAGGAGATTCATACGAGCATCTCAGTATCTAAGAATTTCAATGTAAACTTCTGCATAGTAGCAGTGCCATTCCATGTCATGACCGCCAAAGGAAATATATTTGATTGGGGTAAGGAACAACAAAGAGAATTTGAATACATGAAGAAGAAAATCAGTGATGCTCTATTCTTATCCATTCCAAATTTGCAACGACCTTTTAAGTTAGAGACAGATTCTAGTGGGTATGCATTAGGAGCAGTACTCATGAAAGGAGAAAGTTCTATGTGCTACCATTTAGAGTTATTTCATGGAGTAGTACTTGAATACCACACGTATGGTAAGGTGATATTTGTGATTGTACAAGTAGTGAAGAATTGAAAGCATTATCTCCTAAGAAAATAGACCATCATACACACAAATTATCATCCCCTTCAATATCTACAAAGTCAGAGCAAGATGCAACAAGTGAGGCATTGTAAGTGGTTAGGTTTCTTGCAGAAATTCCATTTACTGATTAAGTACAAGAAATGATTCATGAATAGACTGGTAAACATTCTCTCTCGACCACCACTGAAGAATATTGCAACAATTGGAATGATAATGCAGCTTGATCCTTTCACTCATGAACTTCTGAGTGAAGACTATGAGGGAGATGAATATTTTAGAGAATTGTACAAGAAACTGAATGAGAGGTCGGTCACTGTCATGGAAGGAAATGAATACCACCTCCAAGATGAGTTGTTGTACAAGTTGAACAAATTATGCATACCCGAGAAAATATGAGTTCAGTTGATGAGAGAAGGACACACTTCTAGAGTTGTTGGGCATTTTGATGTGACAAGTACAATGGGGAATTTGGAGTCGTATGTGTACTAGATAAATATGTAGGAGCAGGTGGAAAATTTTGTTTGAGGTTGTGTTCTTTGTAGCACTAGCAATCCAAGCAATTGGAAACTTGGTTTGTACATGCCACTACAAGGAGAACACCTTCTTGTGGAGGTTTTTACAGAACCTCCCCAAAAAAATATTCTCTTAGTTGTTTATAATGGAGGTTGTTAGCGGAGGTGGGTGACCTAAGGTTTTTTTTTGGTGCACCTTTATGGTACAAACGCATCGGTTCACATCTAAAACATACTACATTGGGCCTTAAATTTTCAAACGCATCATCATTGTTCATAGTGGAGGCGAGAAGATGTAAGTTTTTGCATAGTTTTTTTTTCTCGGTGCACTTTTAAGGTGTATATGCATTGGTCATTTCATGAATAATAGAGAACTGTTGCATCCATGTTCGAGTAGCATCGCCATGCTTTATAACAAAATTACATGCATCGAATAAATTACACTAGCACCGTTGAATAGTACGCACCAATAAGTTCATGAACAATATAGCAATGACAATTCCATGTTTCAGTAGCACTCCCATACTTTATAATGAAATTACATGCACTGAATAAATCACACCAATGATGTTGAATGATACACATAGATGCATCTTTTTGTAGAAAGGCTCACCGTGGTAGGGTAAATAAAATAAAAATTACCAAACTTATTTTCATTGTTACAATGCATCCTGTGCTTCCAAACTCTCAAGCAAGCACCGATGCTCACCTTTCTTCCTAAGACACCATGTTTCCAATGCTCTACACCGACTAGGATAGATCCATTGGTGGATTCCATATATTTCTAAATTTTGGAAATTAGCACGAATTTTCATTTCCTCTCAATGGTGAAACCATGCCTCTTCGGGATAGAAGAGACCAGGTGGATTTTTTATTACCTTCCTATTTGCATTTTCATCCAATCAAAATTAGAATTTAGCTTGAAATTTCACTTTTTTTTTTCAATTTTTTTCTTTTTCACGTAGTGCACATGAATGGTTCATCTCACCCCAAAGAGGTGCATACTGTATTAAATAAATATTGAGCACCAAATCTACTGTTTACTATGTTAAATACACAATGAGAACCATTGTCGATGCGTCCATATATGTTCGCATTGGTGCTATTCAATCTAGCGCACCACGATATATTACTAAAAAACAATGTGGTGCGTCCTTCAGAATGCCCCAAAACCAACACAAACTAGGCTCATACCTACACCAACCCATTACATTTCTTTAATCACATTGCTAGCTAAATGATATATAAAATTTAACCTATTGGTGCACCAATTTTAACTAACCATGTTGGGGCATACCAGAAAAATAACACCTCGACAAGTCAATGTTCAAACGCACCTCCATACTTTATAAAAAAATACATGCACCAATGTCGTTTAACATTACGCACCGGTACACTTCACTTAACTAACAACACTGCTAACATAACGATTTATAAAATTTAACGTAGCGGTGCAACCATTGTAATACAACGCACAAACATTGTATGCAAAAACACACCGAGACATATATTTCTTGATTTTTCATAGCGTGGCATCTCATTGGACTCCCTGTTTTTGATGCACTCACATTTATAATGCATCGAGGAATAAAAGGATGGTTCTCCACTATCATGGTGGTATCAGTGCGTTAATAGTAACACCTCGCACCAGCTCGTTGTGTGGTTTCATTGGACGCCCTATAACTAGTGTTGTTGACAACATAAAACACCATTAAACAAAATTTCAGTGCTCCAATATCATGGTAGAACCAATGCATTTATAATAACACCGGTAATGTAAAGAGCATGAAACCAGGCCAAATTTTCACAAATTTGCAATGCATTGTATCTTATGGTAAGCATCACTAATATGCTAGGAAGTGGACCAATTGATATAAATGCACCAGTGTGTTCTATTAATTGAATGCACTACCAATGTTTTGAAGCACAAATTTCCTCCGTTGCGCATCAAATAAATACAAGGCATCGGTAATGTGTACTACAACACAAGGATCAAAATACATAATAATTTACCATCTCAGTTTGGTTTATGGGATGCACCATCACTGATGTGTTATAATACAAACACACCGGTATAAATGCATACAAATCTCAAATGAAGCACCTGTGCATTTCTTTAAATGAAATGCACTAGGGAAGTTAAGTAAGTTGTACCAGGTAAAATAGTTTAAAAATTATCACTTCGATGTGCATTGTAAAACATGCCCTTTAACGGTGCTTCATGAAAATACAACACACCAGTTAAAAGCATCTGGTGCATGAACTAGCATAGAGATTCGATGTGTTTAATAGAACCCAGTGCACCGCATGGTTTAACACCAACCCTTAACCTGTGAACTATATATCACTATGCACCGCTATAGATATTGGTGCTCAACTAACAATGATGCATTAGTTTGTTATATTAAACAAATGTATGTTTGGTGCCTTATGTCTGATAAGCAACACCAAACACAGTGCATATGTATTTGTTAAGAGCACCACTAACTTTTCACTTTCTTTTTGCAAACAAAAACTACTTTTAGTTTTTGATAAATACAAATTAGTTATATATGTTTGTGTTTTATATTTTAAATTCATTTTATCTATATATATATTCTCCTAAAAATTATTTTGTGTGAATTAGATATGCCGAAGACGCCGAGCGCAGTAGAAATAGCCAGAAGAAAAAAAAAAAAATCACAATCTAAATATGCAAACCTCCAGAGTTAAATTTTGTGAATATTTTTTTTTGCGAAGGAAAAAACATAGTTCACTCTTCGATGCCTCTCATAATTTATCACATAGAATTGATCCTCCACCACTTCCTCAGTTCTCTGTCTCACATTTCCTCCTCCACGAGCTGCTTGAATTTCTTTAAGATACCTTCCTTGACATTCATGTAGCCATAATATGAACTAGTGTCAATTTTCTTGTAGATTTCATACCTACACCTCCTCTTCTTCGCCTCGAGGGAGATTATCCAATATCTATTTGAGGATGGGGATTAATTTTGTAGCCCTGAAGTATATGTAATCGGGTCCCTTTCATCTGGCACCAAGCACATCAACTTCATTCCCTTCCAAGTCTTTCATTGTGGCCCCTACTTTGGCATAATTATGAATGCCAATCTCTATGATCGGAGCTCCCTAGTACCCCTTTTTCCTATTAAACAAGAAAGGACCCTGGTGGATGTCTTAATTATAACACTGTGTCAGCCTCAATATTGAACTAATCTCCATATTATATATTTAATAGAATTTAATAATAACATTTGAAAAAACAATCGATGATAAGATTTTTCAGCTTGTCTTATCGCTAAATATTAAGCATTGGCTTGGCCTCAAACTTCTCCTCCATGATATCCTCACCCATGTGCTTACTAAGAATTTCATCATGTTTCTTCTTATCCATAACCATGGGCTTGATAGTTTTCTCATCCAGAAGTGGAACATGGGAAACAAAATCTCTCTCTCTCTCTCTCTCTCTCTCTCTCTCTCTTGTCGGTTTCCCTTGTCTCGCTCTCCCATTTCTTCTGCCACATCATAATATTCCTTGAATAGGACCATTTTAATGGAAACAATTTCCTCACTCTTGATCGTCAAATTGACCCACCTCTAGATAGACATGATCCTCTTCCACTCCATCAATGCTCTAGCTCACATCTCCTCCTCCACGGGTCGATCGACTTTCTCCAAGATATTGTTCTCGTCATCGCTGTCACTATAATAATTGGTGTCAATTCACTTGTAGATCACATGCATGGAACTCATATTATTCACCTCACATGGATTATCAGATGGCTCTTTGACATTGGGGAGGAATTTCCCAACTTCACTTGTAAAATTGGTTTCTGGAAGATTGTAACCTGACATCTTCCAGCAATCAATTGTACAAGTGCGACTGATAAATTCCTCCTCGACATCAAATATCTATTTGATAATCTCCGTGAGGTGAAGAAGAGGAGGTATAGGTATGTGATCTACAAAAGAATTGACACCAGTTATTATGGTGACAACGATGATGAGAACAATATAATGGATAAAGTTGAGCGGCTCATGGAGGAGGAGATGTAGGCGAGAGTGTTGATGGAGTGGTGGAGGATTGAGTCTATCTAGAGGGAGGCCATGCTGATGACCAAGAGTGGTGAGGTCATTTCCATTGAGTCGATCCTATTCCGAAGGATGAGGATGTGGTGGAAGAAATGGGAGACTCAGTAGGACAAGGGAAACCAACAACAAACAGAGAGAGAGAGAGAGATAGTTTGTTTCCCATGTTCCCCTTGTGGATGAGAAAGTGATTGAGCGCATGTTTGTGGAGAAG
>CBVK0100581021.1:0-11723 GCA_900067695.1 Picea abies | reverse complement strand
TATCCTTACTTCTAATCCAACTTCATGATAACACATGCTTACAATATTTGGTTGATTAGTTCCTTGATTATTTGTAGGCAATGTATATATTACAATATATTAGAATATTAGAATATTACAATGTAGTAGTAATGCCATATTACAATGTAATATGGCATTACCATATTACATTGTAATATGGCATACAATATGGTATACCATATTACATTGTAATATGGTATTACCACATTACAATGTAATATGGTAATATCATATTGCAATGTAATATGGTAATACCATATCTCATGTAATTTTTTTTTTTTTAAACTTAAAGCCATCGTTGCAATATCAATGATAGTTCGTCGGAAACAAATTTTGTATTTTACCACAATCGTCGCTATAGCGACGAAAGTTCGTCGCAATTTGCCACAAATTTTCATTGCACATACAACATCTACGTCATAAGTTTGGTTTTGAGATATATTTTCGTCGATATTTCCACGAATTTTCGTCGCAAGTTGTGACGATTTTGCGTCGCACATTCAACATCTACGTCATAACTTATTGGTTGGGCATAAATTTTCGTTGTAATTGCCACATTTCTTAGTTGTTATTGTGACGTAATTTCATCGTAATTGTGACGATGCATAGGCTTAACCGATCTTGAAGGTGGTGACAAATGGAGCACTTATTTCGTCAATGTTTCCATGGACACCTAGATCGTGGATATAGCGACGAAATTATTCCGACGAAAAAAAATCTCAGTTGTTGTGGAAATTGTGACGGATAAGTGTGGCAATATCAACGAAAAACCATCGCAAATTGGGTCATATGTACTAGTGGGTAATGATAGAGATTGTCAAAAGGTAGTTACTTTGTTGAAACCCAATTGAAATCCTATCATGAAAAATCAAACATAAAAATCCCTCATTGTGACCTCTGTCAAGTGGTCCTTAAAAAATAATAATCATTGGTGATGAATTATAAATAAGAAGTTGTTGTATGAGTTAAATGTTTAGAAATAAATCAATCTCTCGACTGAGGATGAAGATCGAATTCCTAACCTTTGAATTATATTGAAGAAGGATAAAGATTGAATTCCATCGGTCTAATCCCATTCCCATCCTCAAATTTAAGTATATGAAACTAGATTCTTGTTGAAATTTTATGCTAAATTTATTATTCTACACATGGGTATAACTAGAAACTTTCAATTGGAATATAAAGATACAACCATAAAAGTAGTGTAAAATGTAAAAGAACTAGGAATGTGGTGTTGTCAATGACCTAGTCACATATCCAAATGTTAGAGATTACTAAATCTGGCCATGGCCAATAAACTTTGTTTGGCATGTCAATAACGTTAAATAATATCTAAGTCTCATTATTGCTGTAAAATAGCCATAGTCCAATAATTTTTTCTTAGCATGTCAACAATGTTAAATGATATATGAGTCTCATTATTGCAGTAAACTAGTTATACGTAAGAAGTTTGTGTTTCATTGTAGACAATAATGTCCATAAACTATATCTACTTGCTTCAATTATTTAAGTATTTCAATTATTAAAGAGAAATACCACATGTATTTAAGGATCCCATGGACAAAACTATTACAATGAACTGTACAATTTGTTACACGGTTTATAACATTATTATAAGGTGCTCAATATTGAAGCAAACTCAATTAGCTACATGAATAAATTTAGTAATTCTTTATAAACAATTTCTCTAGAGAAATATATAAAGGAAGCTCTCTTCCTAATGTTAGTGTACCACCTTATCAATAACCCTAGATTAATATAAACTAATGGACACATTTATAAGAGTTGACAATAGGCTAATACAAACTAATGGACACATTTATAAGAATTGACAATAGGCTAATACATCATTTATAGCATCATTATAAGGTGCTAAATATTGAAGCAAACTCAAATTAGCTACATGAATGAATTCAATAATTCTTTATAAACACTTTCTCTAGAGAAATATATAAAGGAAGCTTTCTTCCTAATGTTAATGTACCACCTTACCAATAACCCTAGACTAATATAAACTAATGAACACATTTATAACAGTTGACAATAGGCTAATACAAACTAATGGACACATTTATAAGAATTGATAATAGGCTAATACAAACTAATGGACACATTTATAAGAATTGACAATAGGCTAATACAATCTAATGGACACATTTATAAGAGTCGTCATATAGAAATGGATACATTAAGATAGATTGTCATATACATACATTAAAATAAAAATGGATACCAATAACCTTAGACTAATATAAACTAATGAACACATTTATAAGAGTTGACAATAGGCTAATACAAACTAATGGACACATTTATAGGAATTGACAATAGGCTAATACAAACTAATGGACACATTTATAAGAGTCGTCATATAGAAATGGATACATTAAGATAGATTGTCATATACATTATTTATTTTTATGGTTTTATAAACCAAGAATTTTTTACTTTATTTATTATAAGGTGTTATTTTTATATACATTTTGCTTCACCATGATTCATTTCTTATTAGATTTATTATATTTATTTGCATATATTTATTATCAATGTGAGTGTATGAGTTGCAACTACATTGGTGTCAATCTAACTAAATTGGAACTACATAAGACTTTAGTATAATGTGATAAATTGCTAAGATAATAGAGACATGATTCACACTCACAATAGCTATAATGTGCTAAGTTGTTTTTTAATAGAATCATGAAAAAAAGGGTGATGTTATAAGTTGTTGTTTGATTAATATAATGTGTTATTTGTTATAATGTCAAGTTAATAGTTTGTTATGTTGGGTAACTAACATATCAAAATTGTTAAGTCAATCCTACTATACTCTACTATACTCTTATGATTTTGTTACAATAGACACAATGTATGAATTTTAGTGATGCAAATTGATTGGATTAGTGTCAATAATGGTACACCGCAAAACAATTTGGTGTATTAATTTCAACAATAATACATTGATTATTTCAATAACGATTTGGTGCATTAATTTCAACAATGGTACAACACTAAATAATTTAGGGTGTTTCAACAATTGTATAGTGTAGAATGATTAGGCACATTGATTTTAGTACCAATGCATTATTATTAACAATGATATTGTACACAATAATTAGATGTATTGGGAAAATAATCGATGTCAATAACAATGTAGTATTAATTGATTTGGTACAACGATGTCAAATGCATACTGAAAAATAATTTGATTTGTTAGAATTTAATGAGAGACGAACAAAATGATTTATTATATTTACAAGTTGCAATAAACAATTATTTGGTAAAACTAAAGGTGAGAGTGAATTACTTTACACATTGAGACCAAACTACTTGAAATAAAATGAAAACAAATATATTACAAACATAATGCTCAAAAATTAAAATAATAAAATATAGAGATAAAATGGTCACAACTAAAAACAAATAAATGTGTATTAATATGATGAACACATATAGTTAGAGAGTGAGTAAATATTATCAATAGAAATTATATAATGAAATATATTATCCAATTCAATTTCAATTTTCCAAAAAAATATGTAAGGAAGTAGAAAATCCCTTATATGCAATTTTTTTTCATATCTTTTTAAAAAATGCATTTCTAAAAAATTAATAATTTGTGATAGATTAAAAATAAATTTATATAAATATATTATAAAATTTTAATACTATATAATTAAAATTATAAAAAAGATTTACACTTTTAGAAATTTAACACTAAAAATTTAATGTTAATGGTTTATGATAAATTAAAAATAAACTTATATTTATATTACATGACTTTAACACTATATATAATTAAAAGTGTAAGCTCCAAATTCAAAATGAACCTTTAAATCAATTCAAATAATAACATCATCTTCTTGATTACTATTTTATGAACACCCAAATAAAACAAACTCTATACCTAAAGCTAACTCTCCACTAGCCTTCTTCATCTTGATCACCAAAAAAGAGTAATTATTTTTGTTTGGCTTCAAATTCTCTAAACATTGTTAGTCATACATTAAAATAATATACCTCAAAATCCTTTGAGTCGTCTACCAGCCTGGCCTTCAATTCTACAAGCTCGTGGATCTTGGATGGAGAGTGTATTTTCTCTAGAATGTCATCAGGTAGAAGTGGCCCCATTAAGAGAAGCAAATACAAATTTAATATACACATCACGTTATATACCGTGGGAAATAAACATCACATTATTTGTTGTATATACCGTGGGAAATAAACATCACGTTATATACCATGGGAAATCCCTTTGAAAATTAACTCTCAGGTTGTTATTTTGTTTACTCTTTTGTTGGCTATCTCTCTTTAAGACCGTAACTTTGGGTTCCTCCCCTATCAAACCGTGATCGAAAGGTTATAAATTAAACTCTCTGCAATTTTCTCGTGTGGGTTTTAAGTATGTACAAAGGCATTGAACCCACGACCTTTGTTTTGGAGGTTACTGTGTAAGGAAAAAAGGTATTTTTAAGGGCCTATCAAGTAAACCCTAGGTAAAAGTCATGGACAGATAATAAATTACCTTCCTCCTTACCTTCGGATGTGATCTTCGAAATTCACACACTAAATGATTCTTATAGGCTTCGTCTATTTAAACCATGCTTTTAATTTTATAAATGCATTATGTATTTTATATGGCAAGGTTAAAATATATTATCATTGAAAATAACAACAATGCCTCTTTGTATATAGCCACTGGTTAAATACTATCCTTGCCGAGATGAATATCATGCTCTATCTCCATTAACACCCACGACCATTTCAATAATGCCCTTTAATGCTTGCTCGACGATTATGGTTTAATTCATCCATAATTTTGAGGATATTTTTTTTCCTTAGACAACTCTGTTCAAAACAACCAATGTCTTCTTGTTTGAATTAAGCCAAGGCTTTCATTCGATTTTAATAAAGAAATTTGGTCTTCACTAGAATCTTCATACACCTATAACGCCTCCTCTACACCTCTGTGGTGCTTCACAATTTAAAGTTCTTTAAATATAAATGTATACTTATATCCCGATTTCATTTCATAAATCTTTGTCCTTACTTCATACTTAAAAGTTTCCTTTACTACAAGGATTATTCTCGTCTATGCATAAAGGTAGCTTTGTTTTAAAGTGTTAGTTCTCACAATATTCTTTGGCCCTCTCTATGAAGTTTGGGTATTTTCCTTCGAAGTAATACTTGCTAGTTATTGTAACTATACTTTAGTTTTTTGTTGGCATTCCTATTATCTATATATATATTTACTCTATGTATCTTATAAGCTACATGATATCAAGGTTACCGAACTTAAAAATAAGTTTACTTATGTTTTATTACTTGCACGAGTATTAATTTTGCATGTATATAAACTCCCCATCAGATGGATTAGGCACCCACTCCCCCTCCTGGGTTGTGGATCGACTACTTTACAAAGCAACACTGACTCTATATCATTAAAACATGATTCAAGATAATTATGATTTGACTCTTTCATTTATCTTATTCTTTAATATTTTGTACAATATTAAGTTGATAATAATATTGTGTTACACCTTTGTAGGTTCAAAGAAACAAAATTGTGCACTTGGTGAAGAAGATTGTCAGTCCACAAAAGGTATTTGAGTTCCATATTTATTCCACCAGTCCATAGACAGTTCATGTAGTACTTTAAAATCTCTCTTTAGATTAGCTATGGAGTTCTTGTGTCTAAGGAACTCAAACTATAACATTTTGTTAAGCGACCTATTGATTGTAATAATTCAAATTTTGGCATATATCCTACAATTCCTTGTATCAGATATCTTCCTTAGCTAGTAGATGACAAAATTTATTTGAGAATTTTATTCTTTATACTCAACATAATACTAGTATACAATACAGTCTGTTTACCACTTTTATTTCTGAAGTATTTGATTTTGCACAGTAATGTACAACAATCAAGAATATAGATTCATAATGGCCCAAATGCACATTTACACAAATTATTTTATTTACGCACACACACACACACACACCTATATATATATTAAAAATTTATACTTCAACTAAAACAACACTATAGGTATTCTTACATAGTAGTAAGCCACAATCTAACATGGTTGTACAATCCAATTTAAATCGATTTTACTCATATGTATAAAATGTAAAACAATTTAACAACGAGATAATATCCATAATATAAAATCAACAATAAAGTACATAGTTGAGATACATATCTGAAATATTGATGCTCGAAAACAAATGGAACAACCATGTTCTACCCAACTGTAGAATAGAATAACCATGATCACTTGTCCTGATCACCCGCTAGCCTGGCCTTGACTCCATAAGGGTGAAGTGAGTCCTCCTCCTTAGCTACTGTCACATTCAACAGATCAAAAAATGATTTTCCTCACACGAGATGTACTCATAACAAAAAAACCATTCTCAATTCCCCAACATACTAAGAAACATCCTTCCTCCCACATATGTTGTATTTATCTTGTGCTTAGGTCTTTCCATTCCTTTCCCTCCATAGGAAATTCCTAGATTTACAAATCCCTAATTTTTAGGGGCTTCTAGTGGCTAAATTCAACTTCTTCCACTTGTAAAAATCAACTCTGAGTTAACTCAAACATGTTCCCCACTCATGGATTCATAGTTAACTATTTGTATTCTAGCATTGAATTTATTAAAAAGTTTGTCTCATACATGTGTCTAACAAAAGAGGACAGTTGGGCAAGTCAAATATTTTCCCAATAGTCATAAAATAATAATTACATAATCAACAATTCTAAATTCATATTTTCCATAAATAGAAATAATTTCTAAATTTGGATTTTCCATAAATGGAAATTTATTTCTAAATTCAACTTGGAATTTAATTTCTAATAATTTGAGGATATCACACTCTAGGAGCTTCAACATCTTGTGAATGTTTTTTGGTGAAAAGGAAATCAGAGAATGATCTTGGAGTTGTATAATTCTTTTTCTTGGAATGTACTTGTCCACACACCATGCAACAAGTTATTTACACTCAAAAACTTCAGGAACACACCCAACGCGAGCAATACCAGATGCCCAAATTACGTCTTTATGTGCAGGAGGAGAGGAATAGTATGGATATTCCCTTGACCACTAGAAGTTCTAGTCTTCACGAACAAATTGTTGTCTAGCTGATGGTGCCATAGGTTGACGTGAGTATTTCTTCAGCTAGATGAAAACCTCAAAGAAATATTTTTGGAGAGATGATGACAATTTAATCCCTTGGAAAATGGAGATTTAATGAGTAATTACTCAAGCCTTTCTCCATTAATGACGATATTTTCGGAGTCTACACAATCAGTTGTTAGCATTAAACAACACTTAATGCATATTGGGAAAATAAAGAGAATGGCGGGGATGGACAAGAGTGAGCTTGAATATGGAGCTTTTCATGAACCCGGCAACCCGAGAACCCGCAAACCCATGGTTATGGACAGTCAAAAATATGTTCCATGTAGAAAGATGATCAGTCAGAATTGCATGCAGAAGGAATAAAATACTTTGGGGCTTGGTAGCCATGACAAAATTTGATAGTCAAAATGTAGATCGCGGAACTTGGGGTGCAAAGTGAAGATCATTAATGGTGATGGGTCTGCCTAGTACCGTCAAGAACTTTCACAATAGGGAAACGCCCAATGTGGGCTTGCCATTTCCGTCGATTCTCATGGTAGAGATATGGGTCGTACAACCACTCTTACTCCACTAGCGAGGGGTTCAAGGTATCAATTTTTCTTCATAGTTTCCTCTTTGTTATTGTTAAACACTTTGTCTCTGCACTATATGCAACCTGTGTTTTTATTCATCTCTGTAATGGATTTCGGCCCTGGTTGAGAGTGGTGTCAAGGGTGCTCTGGAAATTATCTCCATAGGTGCGGTAAGTACCTTTTTATCTCTGTAATAAAATTTTAAAAGGGCTCTTCGGAGTTATGTGTTTCCTTTTCACTTGTGCTTTGTAGCACTCCTTATTCTTGTCACATAATAGGTTCACTGTGTGATAATTTCTCGGTCTATGCAATGCGTATTCTTTGTGGAATAGGGTCGTACAACCACTCTTACTCCACTAGCGAGGGGTTCAAGGTATCAATTTTTCTTCATAGTTTCCTCTTTGTTATTGTTAAACACTTTGTCTCTGCACTATATGCAACCTGTGTTTTTATTCATCTCTGTAATGGATTTCGGCCCTGGTTGAGAGTGGTGTCAAGGGTGCTCTGGAAATTATCTCCATAGGTGCGGTAAGTACCTTTTTATCTCTGTAATAAAATTTTAAAAGGGCTCTTCGGAGTTATGTGTTTCCTTTTCACTTGTGCTTTGTAGCACTCCTTATTCTTGTCACATAATAGGTTCACTGTGTGATAATTTCTCGGTCTATGCAATGCGTATTCTTTGTGGAATACTTTCTCTACCTATGCAATGTGTATTCTTTGTGGAAATATTTTCTCTGTCTATGCAAATGTGTGTTCTTTGTGGAAATCTTTTCTCTGTCCATGCAATGCATATTTCTCTATGGAAATCTTTTCTTTGTCTATGTAATGTGTGTTTCTTTATGGAAATCGTTTCTCTATTTATGCAATGTGTTTTTTCTCTCTGGAGTATTAAACATACGATACTGCGTCTTTAACTATGCTTGTTTCTCTTTCCATGTTGATAGCTATGATAGGCAAATCCCTTTGAAAATTAACTCTCAGGTTGTTATTTTGTTTACTCCTATATAACTTACCTCCTCGTTACGATATCAACCTCTCATAACAAGTGCCGATTTTTTTTTTGTGTGTGTGTGCGTGTGTACAAGGGTAATAAGGACATTATACTTTGTGTCACAATACAACGATGAACATGACGCATGCAACTGCAACAAAAAAATGACGACCTAAGATGCACCTCAACAATTTGAAAGCAAATGAAAGACAATCAACTGGAAAATACAATAAAAATAATACTGACTACCCGCCCGTCCTACCCTGCAATGGTTAGGACCTCCAGGACACATAAGCAATGCTCAAGCCCAGGTTCTCATCGATTTTGACCATTTAAGGTCTCAGAGCTGGTGACTGTTCTGAAGAACAAGGAGGTGTCTACATCCCACTAACACAATCCAGACCAAACTAAAAATGATAAATCAACAAACATCAATGAAGATCGTTGGATGATAAAGATATATGAATCAACACACATCACAAGAATTCCACAGTGCAAGAGAATTTGATTACAAATCCATCATGAAACGACATAAGTGTGAGCGAAATGAAAACAACTTTATTTTAAATCAAGATGCAAGGGTAGTCATCTACTTTACTTCAAGGCACAGAATTAATCATTCATTAATTAAACCATAGATAACATTTCTAGTGGCAGATGAAGTGACTACACACTTGCCCGTCATACCTATCGTGGTGCCAAATAAAATACTCTGCTATGATTAATCAATCCATTATGCAATATAAAAAGAAAACAATTGAGAAAAAGGAATTACATGAAGATTAGCAAGAAACACAAGGGCATAATTACAATTTTGAATTGCCATAAAACTCTTCTAAATACGATTAGTAACATGTTAAGATCAAGTTCATTTAATTCAGGCATCACCTATCGACGATTCAACTCATGTAGAAAATACAACTCCTACGTAGCTCACTATGTATCATAAGGAAATGAGCTAATTACTTAAGTGACAAATTAAGAATTCAATACCAATTTCAAGGTAATCAAGAATTTAATACTTTTAACTTGCAAGTGTCTAAGGCTTAAAATTACAAGTGTCAAGGATTATAAATGTATGATGTTAATGCATCTGGATAAAATTCTAGTTTAAAATGGGAACGGGGTCAAACGTGAATTCAAACATAAAAGCAATCGATTTAAGATTCTAATTAAAGTTTTCTGTTGGTAAACTGCATTTTAGAATCTAGAGATAAATTTAGTGGATGAAAGACCAGGGGAACAATCTGATTATACATAACTATCCACTCTAATCATTCTTTCCGGATCTCAAACAAAATCAACAGTTACAATAGCCCACAAGGAAGAAAATTATAACTGTTCAACTACCACTATCACGATTTTCGAGTTATCAGAATTATTTGTAAAGGCACTTCTGGAAATGGCAGAAGATTGAAAACAAGAACGAGGTATGGTGTCATCCTTGTGAAGGTTAAGACTATAGAGGCATGTCCCACTAAACTCCCAAAATCAGATAATTACAGAATTAGTCCGATAAATACCAAAATCTATGCTTCCTTCTAAAACTGTGTCTGAGTCCAACCGACATCGGTGTCCCAACATTCTAAATCTGGGTAGTTATATTAAAAGATAAAAAGATTGCTAAGTGAATGCACAGACTAAGGGAGATGCTAGAAAGGGTTTAGGTGCCTCCAGTTACTCTACCCAACCTGTAGAGACATCATTATTGTTGTAGAACCGACGTGTAAGGTGGAGTGTGGGACCATCGTTGTGTTAACCAACTCTGTAAATAGACATACAACTCAACGCTAAAATTGCTAAAAACATACATATTAAAACAGACGTGTTAGGGTACGAAATTATAATAAATTTAACAATCTCATCAAGGAATCAACCAATGAAGGAACAAAACTTTAAAAAATTCAAAACTCTGCAACGAGTTGGGATAAATATGTAGTTTGTTCGAAAGTAAAAGGAGGACATGATAAAACCATGCATGAATAAGATGTCATGCATATAGTTGGGATACCATTCAACTCAACAAAATATGCCTAAGCTCCTTGTCAACATGGCACCAGTGGTTGGATTACTTCTATATCAGTGCTGACAACCGATAATACCATAAAAGGATAAACAAATGAGAATTTTTACTCGTAAAAAAAAAAGTGGTTGGGATTGGTGAACACAAGAAATTGATACAGCCTATAGACAGAGGTGAAATAAAGAAAAAAATGAGGTGAAATGTTACTGTAATCGGTTAATGAGGTTGGGCTATCAAAAAGGTCAAAGGAATTTACGACAATGATAAAAACGCAGAGTGAAAGACAACCCAACATAGAAAAGGGATGAGCTGTTAAAACGGAGCTGTATGGAGGGAGGAATGGCAGATTCACTTGCCATTAACAAATGGGAGCAAACAGACCGCAATCACCCTTAATCGATGAATGCTCAGGGTCAAATCTCCGTCAGAGATGAAGGTGTCAAGTTTAACTACCATCACCAATGAGCAAGTACAAACAAATTTGCCAAAAATCAAATTTCAGTAACAACTTACCCAAGAAAAAATTACAGAAACCATTTCACAGTAACTAAATACAAAAATGAAAATGCCAGGAAAAAGTTTTCTTTAGAAACAAGATTACAAAAAGAGTGTGCCAAAACCAAGTTTTTCAGCATGACTTTACACAGTGAGTTTCGTCGTTCAGGGGATGGAGACGCAATGATAAATACACAAAATTTCGTTTGGGGAAGTAAATAAGAAAAACCATTCAATCCAACAAGATCCAATATAGATTGAAGTTCAATATTCTTCAATCCAGATTACCCAATACACATACAGATCTAATCATAAATCTTTATGCATTCTACTTTATAAATCAAGGAGTGTACCGTTGCTGGATCGCCCGCTTCAAAGGACGTCCACGTGCTCCGTGTCGCTCCCGCTCGCTGACCATCGATACCTCACTGGTACCTCCCAACCAACGCTAGGGGTACTCTGCTTCCCCCTTAGCCCC
>CBVK0100581020.1:0-11723 GCA_900067695.1 Picea abies | reverse complement strand
ACATAAGTATACCTCATTCTGAAATCAAGCTACAAAAATAATGCTCAGATAATAAAACAGACAACACCAATGAATTTTTGGCGTCGAATTACCCAAAAATGATTGTCTCCATGTCTCTATATGATTTTGGCACTCCCAGGCCCAAGAAGAAATTTGTCTCGATTTTCGTGCCCTCTGCAACCTACATTAATGACTGTACTTGCATCATTTTTCTTTCCCCGATGGTCATACAGTATGCGAGCCTCACCCGGGTGGTTGGGTGGGTGCAACATTTAATAATTTTTTTGGTAGTTGGTTACAATGTAATGTCCGCAGCCTATTGGTTAGGGTGGATTTGTTAAGGCGCAAGTGTGGGAGGAGGTCCGAGGGTCAAATCCTGCGGCCTCCCCTCTTGGGATTTGTATTGTTACATTGTATATATATATAAATGTTCGTTCCACCAGTTTAGTGGTGTATATAGAACCATATCCAAATGATGTAATAGTGGCTAGGTTTGGCGTGCTCTGCCTGATTTGGTGGACCCACCAAACCAATTTTTTCTTCAATTTTTTTCTCATGGGCTATCCTTGGGAATTTCCCATCTGCCACGTGGAAAAATCTGAATGGGCCACGTGATGGCCTCTCACTGGTCCACATTTCCACCTTCCAAGTCAACATGCCACATTAGCACACCATGCCAGCATGCCACGTCAGTGTACAAATTGTACGGATTGCCACATGGCACGATCCAATTGGTCCATGGATCGATTGAAAAATGCCAAAGTTGGGTGACACGTGGAAGCCTCTGGTTTCATGTCACCATGTTGACATCATCATACCATGTGTCACCTCCTTCTCCATATGGATGTTGACGTCATTAGTACATATACTGACTCATCCCCTACTGACTGGGCTATGTTGACCAAACTTTGAACGCGAATATCTTTCAATCTGTAACTCTGTTTGATGAGCCATTTGCATCGTTAGAAAGATTGTGATGCGCTCTTCATGATCATGTCATTTTCACTAATTTTTTGAAACTTTTAATTTTTTCCCTTTTTCTATCTGTTGAAGCCACTCTAAGCATATTGAGTTGCTTCTATGAGTTCCAAGTTGTTCTTAGCCTTCTATGAATCCTTTTTGGATCACCATGCCACATGTGTTCTAACTTTCCTGCCTCCTATTTGTCATGATCTTGATCATATACTAGGACTAGATCTCCTTCTGCGAAAGTGCGAGGTTGGATGGAATTATCATATTGATTTTTTATGCGTTTTTGATATTTCTCTTTGATGAGAGAAGCATCACGATGGGTTTCATCCAACTTGGTTAGATATAAGAATCATTCTTCTTTGACAAAAGTATGGGGTAAGAGTTCTACGATGAGTTTCAATGAAGGGATCTTACATTCGATCTCTACCACCACTTCTATCTCATATACCAACTGAAAGGGTGTAAATCCAATTGTGGTTTTAACTAAGGTTCAATAAGCCCAGAGGGTGGAGAAGAGTTGCAAGTGACAAGAGGTTTTGTTCACTCCCACCATGTGTTGAAGCATGGTCTTCATGAATTTTTTTATGGCTTCAACTTGTCCATTTTTCTGAGGGTAGTAGGGGGATGCATTTTTATGGAGAAAACCTAACTTGGTGCAGAATTCACCCATCATATGGTTCTGGAAATGCTATCCATGATCAGTTACAATAGATTGTGGGAAACTGAATCGAGCGATGATGTGGTTAAACAAAAAAAGTGTTGCAATGTGGCCATCATTAAGAAACATAGGCATATCCTTAACCCATTTAGTGAAATAATACACAACAACGATAATATAATTGTTCCCCTCGGATGAGGTAGGCTTACATTGCATAAAATAAATACCCTATTTTGCAAAGGGGTCGATGAAAACAATGGGATAAAGTAGAGCGGAGTGGGTTCATGCTTTCCTCTGAAAGATCTGACAGTGTGGGCATTCTTTAATGGCCTCAATGCAATATTTGAATATGGAAGGAAAAAAATAACCGACACGTAGAATGTTTTGGGTTGTAGCCATCCCAAAAAGATGACCACCATAAGCTCCAAGGTGACATTTGTTTTAAACTTGTTCAACCTCTTCATGGATTAAGAAACATTGTAAGATAGTATCAATGCCATGACGGTACAAGGTGTTTCCAAGGATAAGGTAGCATTTTGAGTAGTGTCTAATGTGGCATCATTCATCACGTGAAATAATAGGTTGAAAGCGTTGGGTTTGGAGATAGAGAAGAATATCTTTATACCATGGATCAAATTTACTAATGAGTAGGGATTCATCGCGAAGAGAATCATTGGGCTCGATATCCTCATCAGTGTGGGGAAGATCACAAATTAATTATATAAAAACCAATGATTATTTAGCCTTGGATTTGACAAAATCGAGATCGGATTCTCAGAGAATGACGATCCATTTTGAATATTTTTCCCCAAGTACTTGACGATTCAAGATATGGTGCATGGGGTTCAAGTCAAAAATGAACTTGGTAGTGCATAATAGAATACAATGGAGAAATATTTGGACAAAAATAATTCCTTTTGTTAGCACCAGAAGTCACCTCCTGATTACAAAGGAGGTAAGCCCAATACCCATCAGTTTATATGTCATAATGAATAAGTTTAAAGAGGTTGAATGGGCGTAGACCCGGGATAATATAGTTTTAACTCAGAAAACTAGACCAACATGCACAAGCAAGTGAGGTCTTGATTCAACTTCAGTCAGTAAGTTGTAGTAAGGGCGAGTAGGAGGAAGAACTTGAGGAGAAAATGTAAAGTTATGCTATGGACATTGGGTCTTCCAGCAACCTAACGAGGAAAATATTCAAATAAAAGATCCTCTTGGATTCAAAACTTCAGGAAACTAAAGAACATAAATAAAAAAGATCCTCTTGGATTCAAAACTTCAGGAAACTAAAGAACATAAATAAAAACATTGCAATCAAACATACATTACAATACAATCAAAACAATCGATGTGAATCCTTCAATCATGGACACTTCAGTATCAAAGGCAAACAGGATGAAAGAGAAGATGACTTTCATTAAACAAGAAGTCTCAGATTAAAATACATAACCAGAGAACCATAAGCTTCATCAAAAGTTTACAATATGAGAGCCCTGCTCAACCATTGAAACTAAAATAATAACAAAATGACTCCTATATACTCAAAACAATTCTCCATTGCAGTTAGAGACTCGAGTCGACGAACTCGCTGTCAGGATAAATGTTCACATGATATTTTGGTAGACTCTGCTTGTAGTCTATTGTCATACTGCCCATGCAATCTTCTGTCAGAAGCGATCTCTGGTTAGACTGGAATGAGAGCTAACTTCCACTGGTTAGACTGGAATGAGAGCTAACTTCCACAATTGGTCTCTTTTTGTCCTTCTATTTATGAAAGGGAGAAGGATAGGTGAAACAATGATAGGCTGGGAGGACGATGAGTGGAGGATAGGTGTGAGGGGGCAAGAGGTGAGAGTAACAGAAAGATGTGATAGGTATATGGAAAGGTTGAGTGGAATATAGGTGTTGGCGGGAGGTGAGAGTGGTAAGAGGAGGTGGTAAGTGGTTATCTTGGAGGGGGAGGTAGGTGGTAATCATTTTAGTGCGGAAGGGGGTCTGAGTTGATGAGAGAACGCCACGTAGTGGGGGGGGCGTGCTTGCAAAATTGCCTTCTCGGACCCCCCCTAGCTAAAGGTAGAAGATCAGAGGGGGTCCGAGTAACTCTATGGGTCATTGATTGGAGAACTCCAATATGGGCCACACATCTAGGTGCACTCTTTAGCACTATGCACCTGGAACATTATTTTCCCAAAAACATAGGATAATATGCAAAAGTGGATAGTTTTACCCCCTTATTTCATGCACTTTTCACCAAGGTGTCATTTCCTAAGGGAATAACACCTCTTTACAAACATTGTGATAACATTAGGCCACATGGGAGATAGAGACCTCCTTGCGAGGCTCTAAGAACTTCAGAAGATTCAGTGCCTTAGTGCATTGGGCTATGGAGTCAGCTATTAAAATAGAAAGAAAAATGATATTTAAAATGACATGGGAAGCCATTCATGGCTCAAACAAAAAACATCTTCAAAAAATTCCCATTAACAGGGCCACCAAAAAATTCATTAGCCTCCAAATTCTGCAACCCGTAAGTATTATTTGGAAACTTCTCAGAGATCTTTAAGGGTCCGATCCACAAGGCTTCAAATTTGCTATGCTTTCCTTTGTCCCGATTTGGTGCATCCCATTTGAGTACTAGGTCTCCCAGCTGGAAATCCTTTTTTCTTACCTTTCTGTCAAAACTTTGCTTGATATTCTGTTGATGTTCATGTGCTTTGTCCAATAGTTGTTCCCTAGTCTGGTACACTTCTGCTAGTTGTTGCATTCTTCTGATCATATCATCAGGCTCCCCTTGGTATACTTGGAAGAATTTTTCCACTGGAAAAGAGAGTTGAGAAGGAAATATGGCCTCAAATCCATACACAAGATGAAAGGGAGATACACCAAGAGATCTCTTTATTGTCACTCTGTCAACCCACAAAGAAAATTTGAGATTTGAATCCCATGCTTTCGTTTTGTCCTCTAGCAGTCTTTTGATAATTTTTATAAGGCTCTTGTTAGTGGACTCTTCCAGTCCATTCCCTTGGGAGTAAAAATGATTTGAGTGAATTAGTGAAATTCCAAATTGTTAACAAAACTAGATCAATGGATCGGCCTTAAAGGATGCAGTGTTATCAATAACAATTCTTTTTGGACAACCAAACCTTGCTATAATGTCCTCAAGAAAACCAATGATTACCTTGCGAGAAGCACTCCTTGTGGGGATAACTTCTATCAACTTGGTAAAGAAATTAGTGGTAGTCAATATCCACCTTTGCTAACCACTCGAGGCAGTATGAATTTCCCCAATAAAATCTAGGCCCCACTCCTGAAAGGTTCCTAAAGCTACCATAGGCTTCAATGGAAAAGACTTGAGCTGCTTCTTCCTAGTGAATTTTTGACATTTAACACAAGCTCTAATTTTTGCACAGACATCAGTGAATAGACTAGGCCAGAAATATTCATCTCTGACAATCTTATAGGCTGTGGTTCTCCAGAAGTGGTGCCCCCCACATAGACTGTCATGAAAATCAAACATAATCCTTTGGGCCTCTTGTGGGTCCAAACATCTCAAGAGAACACCCAGAGGGTCTTTCTAGTATAAGACTTGATCAATAAGGCAATATTTAATTCCATTAAGCTTTAAATCCCTTGCCTTTCTTTTTTCCATACCATCTCGACGTTGCAACTCTTTCAAAAAGAATATGATGTATTTGTATCAGATGCATTCTTCCAATGGAGGGATGAATTGTGGGCATGTATAAGACAACTTAGTTTGTTGATTTTATGAGAAAGTGTTGATGTAGTTAATTCCCAAAGATTTGCAATTAGTTTCAGCTAATATCTTGTCTAAACCTTGGCCTTTAACTAGTTTGGTGGGCTTTATTTCCAAATCAAATTCAAGGATTTGGGAAATCCACTTGCTCCCTCTTCCATCTATGTCAGGATGAATGAGAATATCCTTCATAGAAGGTAAAGTAACATATGCAATGACCTTTGAATGAAAGACATAGACCTTGAAATCTTTGAGAGATTTCACCAAAGAATAGGCATGTTTTTCCCTGATTTCATACTTTATTTCAACATCCCTCAGTGCTCTGCTAAAAAAGGAAATAGGTTGCTCCATCCCTTCAACATTATTCTACAATAAAACAACTGCTACTGTATCAAAAGAAGAAAAGGAAAAAATCAGAAAATATTTGGAGTAATCGGGAATGATAAGAACAGGTGCCTCAGTCAAGGCCTTCTTGATTTGGTCAAAAGAGTTTCTAGACTCAGTAGTCCATTTCATTTCATTCCCCTTCTTGAGAATGGTTGTGATATGCTTTACCAATTCAACAAAATTTGAAACAAACCTTCTTAAAAAGTTGATTTTGCCCAAGAAAGATTGAACTTCCTTCTTGGACCGGGGAAGTGACAAGGTTTGGATAGATTCTACCCTGCTTGAATCAATTTTGACTCCCTCAGCTAATACTATGTGCCCCAACAATTTTCCCTCCTGCATGGAAAATAGAGACTTTTTAGGATTTAGGGAGAGACCAAATTTTCTGCATTTTAAGAAGACCTTTCTCAGATGCTGACAATGTTCTTTATCATACCTCGAAAAAACTGTAATGTCATCCAGGTATATGACTACAATTTTATCCTTTTCTCCAATGAAGGCGATTTCCATAGCTCACTGAAAGGTTTCCCCTACGCTCATTAATCCAAAGGGCATCTTAGCATACATGAACGTACCCCAAGGAGTGGTGAAGGTTGTCATTTCTCTGTCTTTAGGCAGGACCGATATCTGATTATAGCTAGAAAATCCATCAATAATGGACATCCTAGATGCACCTTCCACCCTCTGCAATATCTGTTCCATCATTGGCAAAGGGTAATTGTCCTTCTTAGAGATTTTGTTGAGGTTCTTGAAATCGACAGACAATATGATTTCTCCATTATTTTTTCTTACTGGGACCAGTTTGGCTAGCCATTCAAAATATCTCAAAGAGGCAATGATTTGGGAATCCAACAACTTCTTTACCTCCCTTTTCATAATAGGCAGCAGCATGGGGTTTATTTGTCTCAATTTATTCCTAAATGGTTTGGCGTCTTCCTTCAATGGGATCTTATACTCAATGACATTTGTGTCGTATGTTCTAATATCTTCATATGTCTAGGAGAACACATCGTAAAACTCCCTAATCAATGTGGCATACTCAGACCTTTGTTCCCTTGTTAGGATGCTTGACAACTTGACAAATTTTTTATCCTCCTCTGTACCAATATTGCACTCAGCTACATCAACATCCTCATTTGAAAATTTACCATTTACTACCACATCATTTCTGTCAAATAGTATTTCCAAAGGAACTAGACCCTTTAGGATATGAATACTGGGCAACTGGACAATATGATGACTAGCAATTTTGTTCAAAAAAACTTCAGCATGAGGATTTATTTCAGAATCAATATCTTGATCAATGTGTAATGAAACAAACTCATCAATAGTCTCCAAGAATATTTTGATTTCAAGATCATCCTCAAACATTTTCCAATACTTGACATTGTCAGGTATAGAGGGTCTATATTTCACTTATACATCATACCTGAGTTTAGGTGGCAGAGGGACTCTGAAATTACTTGTTGAAACAACCAAAGAATTGGCCATGACATTCTCTTTGCTTGGAACAAATGAAATTTTTAACACTAAGAAAAAAATGTCAACTAGATCCCACACTTCATTTCTATAATTTCTAAGACGACGGTTCTTGGCTTGATAAATATTTATGATTTGCTGGACAATTATCTCAACATCTCCAAACACTGATATCTCTTCAATCCCCATGTATTTTGCAGCCCTCAAACCCAAAACAAGAGCTTCATATTATGCCACATTATTGGTAGTTTCAAATTCTAACTTGTAGGAAAGAGATATAATTTCTTGAATAGGTGAAACAAATACCACTTCAGCACCAACACCTTCTCTAGAAGAGGCTCCATCAAAGAACATTTTCCAAACAAAGGTAATTGGAGGAGAATATTCACAGAGAGTAAGGGACTTCTTTCTAATTTCAAGAGGGGGTTTAGGGGCATCATTGAGTTGCAATAAGTTGGATCCAAAATCAGTATCGAGTGAAAAAATAGGATTTTTGGTGGGGTCTACTTCATCACTGATAATGTAGGCTAGCTAAGATTCTCTGTATAATCTTCTATGCTCCCCCCAAAACAAAAGAATGGTAGAATATGTGAGGTCCATCTACAATGTTCCCCCAAGTATTTTTATCCAAGATATTGAGAAGAGCATGCCAAACTTGGGGGGAACATCAACTACTACGATATCCATGACCACACTTTTCATGGGAAACTAAAACAAGGTCACAACCAGATCTTTGATGACCCCAAGACACTACACTTTCCTTGAATCAAGAGAATACAAATCATGATAAGTCTTTGTGATTTCTAATACAGGTTCATCCATGACGGTTTTGGGCATGATATTATGAGATGCCCCTGAGTCCATCAAACAATTATGCAACACCTTGTCATGTATGTTCAAAGATGTATAGAAGGGAGGGGATGAATCATCTCTATCTTATATCAAAGGATCTAATATCAATGCTATATTTTCATCTTGGAGGTTTACTGAGTCTATGGAATGAGATGATGGCTCAGAATGCAACAAATTTGAGAGGGACCTTTTGAAATCTTCATGCTTGACTAGCTCTAAAAGGGGTATAGGGATCCTAATATTTTGAATTTCATGCTCAAAGTTAAAATAGGAGGGGGGATTCATAATTTCTTTCACTTCTGGGACAGGACCTTTGGCTATTAGTGAGGGGCTCTGTGTTTTCTTTTCCTTGTTGTTGTTTGCAGTGTCTTTAGCAGAATTCTCTTCTCTTGAAGGTTGTTTAGGGACATCAGACTTCCCTTCTTTATTATTAGACCCGAGGTTATATTTATTGGGACTACTTTTGGTATTCTCCCCTTTACTCAACTCATTTATTTGTCTATCCATGAGGGACTCCTCATATGAAGATTGCGTCAAATGGGGAAATGGTGAGGTTTCTCTAAGACAATGGATTTTAGGATCAAGATCTTTTTCCTCCTCTTCTTCATCAGTAACGAGGTTATTTTGGATTGGGGTTTGGATTTTATGATCATCCCTATCTTTTTTTCGAGGCTCTCTTGGAAGTATCTGAGGGGTATTATTTGGTATTCTGAAGTTACCTATGTTATCGGTATTTTGGGAACTCTTATGACTTTTCTTCCCTTCAAATTTCATACTCTCCATTTCTATAGAAAGAGATTTTACCAGCTTGGTCAATTCATCTACTTGAGGGTGGGATGTAGACGACCCAAAGGTTGCGTCTTTATATCTCCCCCTTCCTCTATCTCTATCAACGTTATTCCTAAGTCTGTCAACTACCAATACGTTGGACTCTACTTCCAGGGCTACATCTTACATACGAGCCAAGGAAGTAGCTCTTCTCTCTCTTAACAAGAGGCAGAAATCAGGGTCGAAAGAACTAGCATAAGTAACTTTGGTAGAGGCTTATGTAGGCTTTATCTCAGCAAGGATATTAATGTACATTTTGTTGAATGTTTTGGAGAAGTCAGAGACATATTCTCCCTCTTTTCTCTTTAGGGACCTGAAATCTGTGATATAATACATAAAGTCCTTTTTATCCCCCCACTGTCTCAAGAAAATATCATCTAAAGTCTCAATCCCAACAATGGATCTAGGGGTTAATCCCCTAAACCATTTCATAACCTCACCATCGAGGCTCTAGACAAAGAATCTCATACACACATCCTCACTTTCAATATTTAGATTGTCTGCATAACTGTAGAAGGCATCAAGGTGTTCTTCAGTAGTTATGTCTTCTTCTCCTATAAATCTAGGAATGTATTTTAGGTAATCTACAATAGGGAGAGCATTGATTGGCTGAGGTAAGATTAGAGGGGCATATCTTGTAGCCACTATGGAATCCATTATGTTCCTAGGGGGATTAGCACCCGCCATTGGGATGTGGACTGGAGGAGAACTAGGAGGGGATGGAGTTCGAATGAGGGAGACTGGAAGTGTGTTTCTAGGAAAAAAGGGAAATGACTGAGGATTTGGAGAAAATGCCACAAGGCTCAAGGGAACCAAGATTTCCCCTTCTGTAAAGGAAACAAATCTAACAGGAGGAGGAGTGGTAAAGATCAGAGTGGGAAAATATTCTGAGTTCCTAGGTTTAAACAATGGTACCACTTTAGGGGAGATAGGAGTGACAAATCTTTCTCCCTCCAATCTAAGACCAGGGGGGGAGAAATGGACAGAAACACTCCCAAAATTTAAACTTCGAGAAACTCCATCAGATGGTATAATAGGAAAATGAGAAGAAAATATTGGAGTTTCTATAGGAGGATGGTGAAAATCATTAGAAATACCTAGTTTAGTAGATAAAGTACCTTCTTGGAGGATATTTGATCTTCTGATAATTTTCTCTGGGTCATATTCAAGTGTTTTTAGAGGCAACTGTGGAGTAGACCTCGTGTGTCTACCTCTAGAAGCCACAACTGAAGTGGATTCACATAAATGGAGTCACCAGGTGTAGGTTGTAATATTCAATGGTTCTAATATCTGATGCACCTTCAGAATCAAAAGCTCATTGTCATTCTATCCCAGGGAAAAGTCTTCAATTCGTTCCCCGACAATGAAACCAAAAAATATTAGAACCAGAATCCACCTCCTGATTGTAGAGGAGGTAATACCATTACCCATCAATTTATATGTCACAACGAATAATTTTAAAGAGGTCGAATGGGCGCAGACTCAGTATAATATCATTTTAACTTAGAAAACTGGACTAGCATGCACAACCAAGTGAGGTCTTGATTCAACTTTAGTTAGTAAGTTTTAGTAAGGGTGAGTAGGAGGAACAACTTGAGGATAAAATGTAAAGGTCTTCTATGGACGTCAATTCTTCCAACAACCTAAGGAGGAAAATCTTCAAATAAAAGATCCTCTTGGATTCAAAACTTCAGAAAATTGAAGAACTTAAATAACAACACTGCAATGAAACATACATTACAATATGGTCAAAACAATCCATGTGAATCCTTCAATCATGGAAAATTCAGTATCAGAGGGAAACATGATGAAAGAGAAGTTGACTTTCATTAAAAAATAAGTCTCATATTAAAATACATAACTAGAGAACTAGAAGCTTCATCAAAATTTACAATACGGGAGCCCTAATCAACCATCGAAACTAACAGAATAACAAAATGAATCCTATGTACTAAAAAAAAATTGTTGCTCCAGTTAGAGCTTCAATTCGACAAACTCCCTATGAGGCTGAATGTACATGCGATCTTTTGGTAGACTATGCCTACAGTCTATTTTTAGACTTCCCATGTAGTATTCTATCAGACGTGATCTCTAGTCGGACTAGGATAACAACCTGCTTCTGCGATTGGTCTCTTTCTAGCCTTTTATTTATGGAAGGAGACAATGTCTCAACCACCACCCCCTACTTGCATTAACTGTCTACATCAGGATCAGGATGAGGCCAGAGTCAACCTGGTAGGTGAAAAACATGTTGTCCACACCTTGTGAATATCTCCCCCTTGAGCTTTGTTGGATGCTGACCGGGAAGACAACAGGCAAACGTGGAGGATGACGATGGGGATCTGGCGATATGGTTGGCGCAAACTAGCATGGAACAACAATTAATGGGTGGCCAGGTGGAAATATGAAATGACATAATGGTGACGAGGAAAGCGTGGGTGTCATAATGCAGGCACTGAGTTGCAAAAGTGTCGGGGTGATGTGGCATGGGAAGGGGTTGCATAAGCAGAGGGGAGTGGGGGAAATAGTACAAGTGGAGGTGACATGGGAGACATATGTCGGGAGGTGAGAGGAGGAATAAAAAAGGGAGAAGGACAGGAAGAATGGTGATAGGCCATGAGGATGATGAGTGGAGGACAGGTGTGAGGGTGCGAGAGGTGGGAGTAAAAGGAATATGCAACAAACATAGGGAAAGGTTGAGTGGAAGACAGGTGTCAACGAGAGGTGACACTGGTAAGTAGAGGGGCTAAGTGGTTATCTCAGAGGGGGGGGTAGGTGGTAAGCGGTTTA